>JARKHS020027130.1:0-195776 GCA_030143305.2 Amblyomma americanum
ACTCCCTTCTCCCTACACGCCCCAAAAAAGACTCAGTAAAAGCGCGCAATCCCCTGGATTAAAAGGCTTTAAATTACTTCGAAAGCACGATTGATGATATCAACGCATGGTAACTGCAAGAACTCATGCTCACAAAGGAACTATCAAAGAGAGCGTGTTCAAGGGGTTTGAAACTTAGAATGATGGAGCAATCGAAACCCTCCTTTTGTTTTGACTGGCCGATAAGAGCCTCGTTTTCCCGCTAGTTTAATCCGACGTTATCACTGGTTATGCGCGAGCGACGAACATATAAGAGAGTATGGCAGCCATTGGCTGGACGTAATTTATTTATTTATCACAGGAGTGGGCTAGAAGACAATAAACGAATAGGGATATTGCGTGATTGTTCCCAATGATTTGGTACTCGAGACGTTCTGCGGGGAAGCGGGAATTTTTAAATATTCTGTTATTTATGTGAAGCTAACGCTGTTGCTCGAGGGTGAGGTAGAATTTCTACCAATAATGTTTTTGAAATACCAGAGATAGTTTGATGCTCTCTCTAATCGTGTACTCCACCGAACACTGGCGCACTGTACACTGATATGCCTCCATGCGCGTTCGTATGAGCTGCATTGCGTGATTAAGCGTCTGATTCGTTCTTCAATTGAAGGTTATAACCTGGTAAGTGCTGGGATCCTTGCGTCGGGCTTGAATGGCATATCTAGGATAACGCAATAACATTAATTTAGCCGCTAAAATTTGTACAAAGATTTAAGAACACGCCGTAAGGGTTTTGTAAGCTTGATATATTCAAGTGCAATCTAATAATTGAGACGATGTAAGCATTCCGCGTCTAAAAGCAATGGGCTCGTCAAGCCCGAGCACAACTGCGTGGCTGTCGGTGGCTGCAGTTTGGATCACTTGAAATGGGTGAATGATCAGGGGTGCTTATCTTTCGAACAAGGCTTGCTGCAGCTTTTCTTGCTGATCTTATACTTCTCTCAGGTTACGAGAAGTGCAACTTCTCATCTTTGTTAGATTTTTGTGCTTCGAAGAAAACTGTCATGTTTTTTCGTGCCAGGAGACCTTTGAAGCACACTTCAAAAGTACTGCTACCTTTGCTGTTACATTAGGTTTTCGAGTTTTTTTCTACAATTCAATTTTTTTGTCTGCGGCGATTACCTAAGCCGATGAAAGATTAATGCGTGACTAGAAGAGTAGGAGCCAATTTTTACCTGAAGATGTGAATGCAGTCATGTTGGTCGCTTAGCCTAAGAAAGGTGGCTCCATGGCTTCATCTATACTAACTAAATAGGCCAACCCTGAAAAGAACCGCACTGACCTTATCAATAAACCTATAAACAAGGTTACATGCTGAAATATTTTAGTGCGAAAGCATTACTTCACTAGGTCGAACGCGCTTACCGGTTTGTGTGATGCTTGACCTTGAGGGTGACCTCGTTTAATGAATGTATGAATGAATGAATGAATGAATGAATGAATGAATGAATGAATGAATGAATGAATGAATGAATGAATGAAAATGGTCGCGACTGGGATTCAAACTCGCGTACGCGCGTTGCTGGCTATTCTACGTGTGCACTAGGCTGTCACTTTAGTTTTAAGAACAAAACGGTATTGGCGCAGCCGATCACGCCTCGTGTTAAACTGCAACATTCTCTCGCCCTGTGCCCTGCTTACCTTCTTCTTCATCAAATAATACTGCTATGAAACTAATATTTGCGTTTTTTAGCTATGTAGTGGTGGTGGCAGAAAGATGTGCGCTGCATGCGTTGGCGTGGACAACCTCGCGGCAGAAACAAGGCATGAGAGAAATACGCGTTGGCGATGACAACATTGCTACAGGTGCGCTGCACTGGAGCATAGGTCGCCGGCGTACATTAGGTGAAATGGCATTAACGATAAAAAATTGAAGGCAGGCATAACTAGCTCCCTGGGTCAATGGGCACCTGAGTCGCGCTTTCAGGTACTTCGCGCTGGCGTTCACGAACAGAAAACTGCACTTTTGCACAATATTTCGTGCTTAACAATGCTAAACCGGCAGCCATTTTTTTTCTCCTACTTTCAGTTGCGAACATAAAGTCCTGTGCGTTCGGAAACATTTGTCACTGTTTTTATGCGACACCTCTTTTAACCTCTCAGCGAATCCAGAGCTAATCAAGTAAATGTTTTCTCCTTGAAACTAAAGAGTAATTAAAATGTGTCTGAGCAGGCTTAGCAGATTAAAGGATATTTTATGCGAGCACACTGCTCCAGGTCAGTAACTCAATATGGTGTGCAGCTGGCGTCAAAAATTTAAGGGGCACACTAGCTGCGTAAAAGGAAACTTTTGTGCAAGTGGTTCACAAAGACCTGAAACCTAAACCTTCAGTTTGTGCTTGAGCGCGGGAACGCGGCAGAGTGCCTGCATTTTCGGACTGTGAGCTCGGGTTAGACGGCAACAGTTTTTTGGGCTCCGCTTGTGCACCCGAGGCTCGTGACGACGGGTACGCACGATGTCGCCCTTTTCGAACAGCTTTCAGCCCCATCGAACGATGATAGATTCAAGGTATGCATTACTAGGGGAGTCGTATAACGCGTGAGTGTTTTGAGAACCAATTAAAAGACGTCCCAGATGTCAAAATAACAAAAGGTAAGAGGTATATACTGGTTTGACCGATTCCAACCGGTATATACTGTTTTGCCCGATTCCATGGGAGTTGACAATCCTTGATTAGAGTCAAAGGAAAACGATAATGTGGAAGAAGGTTTGCATGGAAAGTCGTTTAGACCGAGGATGTCACATCGATCGAGGATGTCAGATCCTTAACGCCCACCGAGAACTTCGTGAAACAGTATAGTGGAATGATCCAGTTCATATTTACCCTAAACTTGGCACCAACACATAGTCTAGCATGAGTGCAAAACGGATCAGTGTTCACGCTGGTTACTTTAATGTGTAGTGATAGTGAAGTTGCTTAATGTCGGTGAAGTGAAGTGGCGTAAAGATAGTTTAAGAATGGAGAAATACCAACGTGTGCAGGTCATACTGCTTTAATCTAATAGTGGCTTCCTGTCAACGTAATATCAATATGCGCTTTCCACAGCTCTGGCTGTTTACAGAACCCAAGTTTTTCTTTATCTGGAACATAAAACCGGAAGAAAATTTTGTTTCAGACATTTAGGCTAACAATCTGTGACTTAGAAACTCGCAGAACATTCATTCCTTGATTGGAAAATCAAGTGACAAAACTCTGTGCCCCAGAATCGACTAAGAAATGAGAACAACTAACGCGCAGCCAAATGAGGAAGCCTAAACAAAGAATTGCAATTCCAAAGACCTCTCATAAACGGTAGGTCATCAGCATAAGTATCAATTTGTAATCACTTTTGAAATAGGCAGTTGCTTCTTGAGCATATAAACCTCAACATGGCGCTACGCGCATTTGATAGGCAAATGCAGAGCTACAAGAAATTTAGAACGTCAGGAGAAAGAAGAAAGAGGCACCTTTGCTGAAAGCTCCAAAGGTCCTGCTCTCACTCCTTGCTGCTGACCATCATTAATTTTCTTCCGACTGAAAAAGGTCAAGACGGATTTCATAACACTGGGTGCGCTAACGCATGGGTGATCTCAAAGGATTCTCATTAATCACAGAAATAAGGCACCCTGTTTCTGGCGTGAAACTTTTAAGCTCTTGTAGCCTTGACTGAGCGGGCCTTGGCAACAGCTTCCGCTCTGCGGCACGAAACTAATGAGACGGTGCAGCAGCACCACCCTTCCGTGGAACGCAATTATGTAGCTGGATCCCTTCCTTGTGCGGACGATACAAAAGGTCTCGGGTATCCGACGATGATGAGGGATGGCTTGTTAACTAAGAACAAACAGTGTTACCGTCAGAAGATAGTGGCCGTTTAAAACTCATTGCGAGTATTGTTCAGGGTCAATGATATGACATCGTGATACAGCTCTCGGTCCACTGCCGAAATGTGGCGTGTGATGTAGATAAGGAAGCACCACAGATTCAGTAGAAGAGCGCTTTTCAATCTGTTCATGTCGTGCTTTTAAGGCTTAGGTCGCAACATCTTGGTGGCATAAACAAATTATACAAACAAAGAAACAAACAAGTAACTTTACCACAGTGGTCTGCAAAAATTTGGTTTTCTTATTTTCGCGTGCACTGTGCCGGTAAGAAGTGTAAAACAAAGGATGTGGCAAATCTAGTTGCCCTCTAGAAGAAGCAGCCACCAGCCACATCCCCACTACCCCCAACCTTCCACCCTATTTTGGGAGTTGCCTGCCCGCCATCCGCCAACCTCGACCCATTTCCGCCCATCAAATAAATTTTGTAGTAGGTTTGAAGCCTAGACTTAGTGCAAAATGTTCAAACTAATCAAGAAGAGTTAATCTAACTTTCGCTTAGTTCTCGCATACGATGTACGTATGATTGCACCGTAAATTTTTTATTTAATGCATATAAATCATGTGGCTTGCCTTTCTTAAAGAAACTTAAGCGATTAAACTTTGGGAACAAACAAATTGCGGATGGAGAGCAATTTAATACGGCAGCATTTGTCTTGGGACAATAATCTGATAGGCAATTGTTCAAATTTATAAATGAATTTATCTTCACAACAGCATTATGCCTTAGTGGGTATCATTCAGTTTTTTTCGATACTTATTGACGGCCATCATGATGAATTGGAATGTCGCTAAGGCAACTCTGGCCAGAGAGTGTCAAGACACAAGTTGTTCCAATGGACACGAAATGGGATCAAAGAGTCACTTCCCACGCAATGGCATACCAGGGAAAGCGAGTAGTTTCCAGGGGAAGCTGGTGACAACTGTGAACCTGTGGGCACCACCCGGCGGCACCGTGAACTGAAACCCGCAACTCCTATGTGCAAGAAGGATGCTCATACCGCTAGAAGACCGCTTATGTTTATTGATATGCCTGTTTTAAAACTTTGATCGTTTCAGGCTACTGGTTATTCAATTTTGACAGCCCTGTCGACGAAAAGGCAGTTTATTCAGGAGGTATCCGGATCATACTTAGCCTTGCATTTAATTCTCATTAAAAACTTAATTTACATATTGCTTGCTGAGAAATCTCTTTCAGTTCCAAGGCAAGTTGCTCTGGACGGGTTTGGATATCACTTAGCCTACATGATCTCCGTATTGCATCGAATTCCCAATAGAGCTATAGTTTACATTATGCCTGCATAAAAATACACACCGTTGCTGCCTTCGAAATCGTGTTGTTCAGATGAGCACGCCAGGAAATCGGCCGCTATGAGGCTCTTTACTCCTTCGGAGAGTACGTCAAATATCCTGGTTCATTCACTGAAGTTCCTTCCCGCACCTACTCGGAGATAACACTGCGGTTTTGGCGAAGTTTGGCAAAAAGCATTTGGCTTTCGTTCCGAACCTCTTTGAGCCTCTGCAAGGATTAGTTCTGATTGAATTGCATTTATAATCATATGTGCTTACACTCAGATGACCGTGCACTGTCTTTTACACGAGAGAGGTTCAAAAACGAATATTTTTGTAGCGGTTGAAAGAGATGAGAATGAGACAAGATCATCTTGCCCTAACCACACTGTTGCTGCTGGCGAACCTTCTTAATCTCGGTTTATACCACTTTCAACCTGCCTCATTACAACGTTCAGAATATTGAGATATAGGAAAAATATTTTTCCCAGTTGTCCCAAGGTTTATTCTTTCGTGGTGTAGACATGTCCCATGATGAAGGTGGTGATCGATGTCTAGTACCTTTTGTAACTTTTCTCCTGGTGGAGACTTTTCTAGCAGGCGAAAATGATGCCCTCGCAACTTGTTCAGTTCCGTTCAGATACCAATATGAGATGAATCAATGCTGGATTATGTGACGAAAGTACCAAGAATTAAAGTCATTACAACATAACAATCCGCGATGGAACAAACGAGACTCGAGCGGAACAAAAACACAGTCGCGAGTGGCACAGCCGGTGGAGTTCAGTCAGCAAATCGGTGATAAGTCAGGCTCTTAATTTAATTCTTCACTTTTCTGTGACCACTTTAAAATGAAAATCTCAAAAAGGAAGAACAGTTTAGAATAAGTTGTCTGTCTTTTTCTCGGGACTTGGTGTCCGCGTGTACTGCTCTGCAGGAAGAGCGTAGTGCATTCTAGGACGCCTAATCGGTGGTCTTAGCGTCAATGTCATATCTCATTGATAATTGTCGGGACAGTTGGCTGCTCAATTTTTCCCTGTGTTTCCTCGCGTCAGTCCTGCTTAATAGATAGCGTGGATAGCCTCCCTGGCCGCTTTTATTGTTTGAATCTCCCCAATAAGCTGTTTTTCTTCGCTTAATAGCGTTCTGGATTTTGGCGTCCTGTAGGTTGCTCCATTAGGCCGCTACATGTTTTTGCGACATACAGAGATTGAGAGAGTGAACGATAACTTTTCTATTTGCCAGCAGGGTCAGCATAGCGCGTTGCTTTAGCTTTTTGACGCGTCAATGCTCTAGCCCGCTCTTCACCGGCCTTAGCGACATGTTTGGCTGCCTTCTCACCTTCGTGTGCAGCAACCTTAAGCTGCCATTGACAATGCGGTCAACGTTATTTAGCTCGAGTGACCGCCTAATCACACCGCGACGGAGGCAGCACAAGGGGCTCAAATCTTTCAAATGCGGAGAACCAAAGGATGACCGATCATGAAGACCATTTTGTCACGCAAAAAGACAAAAAGAAATAAAAATGCAGAATGCTCTGTGGCATGTTAAAACAAAGCTGCTCTGTTGGTGCCTGCGCTTGTTCGAGTGCATCACAGGGCTGAAACGCCCGTTTTCTTGTAATTTTTTTCCGCGAACAGAAGATTAATTGGTTCCCAAAATTTATCCCATGATAATCTCTTGAGTTAGCCGAGAATGAAAGTTGAAAGAATTTCAGACTTAATATGTCCGTAGAAGGCTTAAAGAGTAGCTTTCACTGACGCTCGTTAAGTGGCATGAGCATATTTCCAGTTATATAAGCGAATCCTTTAACTAGAGTATAATATTTATGCTAGATTTGAAGGTTATCAGGAAGTGATCTTAATTTTTCGCATGTGGTTGATTGACTTTCACTGTCCATAGAATGCGCATACAATAGAAGGAATTGGCTTTTTTCTTATTTATTTTGAGTTTGTAAACGTTTTATCACGTGTCGCATGTTTTTGTCCCTCGCCGAATTCTTTGGCTGAATGTTAAATTGCAGAATGCTCGTTTCTAAACTATACAAAATGAAATTAAACTACACTGAACCTCTTTGAAATGGAGCGCTTGTTAACTATTGCATGAATAATAAACCTACCTCAAGTTTAGTTTTTTTTTTTTTTGGAACACAATAAGTGCGTTCTGGAGATGTAACCTTAGTGGCCATAGTTGAAGGCCAGTTTGTGGGACATTATGAAGGACAAAAACTCGGAAAGACGGAATTTCTGAGCTCACCTTTGAAATCGGTTGCCGAATCCTTGCTGAAAAAAACATTAAAGGCGGGTAGAAAAGGTTCCCTTTCCCGTGAGCCTGCTCGCTGATAAACAAAAGAGGCGGCATGGCTTAAGCTACTAAATTCATCATTTTATATACACGAACGCAATAATAGCTCTCCCTTTGTGTTTTGTTCAAGAAATACCGAGCTCGTTGCCCCTGCATTCAATAAACTATGACCACACTGAGGAGCAAAACGCGTGTAAAAGATTATGGCAGTCGCTTTCTAGTGAACATTGGTGTAAGCTGATTTTTCCAGCACAGCAGTCTTTTACGTATAAGACTAGCTAATGCTCTATTTATTTGAGAGCTTTAACATAGTGTTATCGTAATAACGGACATAAGAGAAATAACGTTAGCGTGCCATGGCGGTCATGGAGGTGAAAGGTAGTTTTAAAACGATCACCGCCTCCACTAATTTGCCAAAATATTGAATTTCAGGCTCTTTTGCAGCCAATTAATATCGCAATGCGTATTTCCGCCAGCTAAAACGGATGCAATTCTTTGGAAATTATAATTATGGGATATAAGAAACGTTAACACACTTGCGCGATCTAGTCAAGACAATGCTAAGTAAAAACAGCTCTAGCAAGAACGGTTTGCATGACATATCGTGTAAAGCACAAAAAACTTTTGTAACATTATTGTAAATTACCATGTTCAAATATCAATATGCATAAAACACCGTGACAAAGCATGAGACCTATTTTTGTTACGTTCAGAGCAAAGCACCTTCAGACATCATTAGGCCCAGGAGCGCCAGAATCAGCAGCGTATCTCAAAACTCAGGCTGATGTGCAGTATGCACTTTGTCGTCAAAGCAAAGTCAGTCATAGCGAAATGCACCAGACATCAGCATTTACCGGTAAGTATGCCGGCCCGAACCGCAACCTCTGCATATTCGGCAGAAGGACGCCACCATGTTTACACCCTGAGCGAGCAAATGCCGCAACTGCCCCAAAGCTAACTTTTGAAAATTGCGTGCGTACGCTAACCCTATTTCACCGTTAGCGTTAACCGTATGCGCAATCTGGACCCGTTATTCCGCTAAGCACGCAATCATGTGCAGCCCGCTGAAATGAAGGTTTCTTTTGACAATCAGCGTTAACAACATTTATTTTGGGTGTTTGCCAGAAATTGCTCTAAACGTTATGAGAATGTCATCATCCAGCAGTGGGACTCAACCGTAATAAATGTTTGAGCCAGCCCTATTGTAAGACTTCGATGCAGAGACGACTACTGGCACATCGATATTTAAGCGTGAATGGATATGCAATTACCCTTTGACCTAACGGTATACCTCTAAAAAGCACTGCATTTCACAACTGCAGAAACATTTATTTTTGTCGTTAAAGCTTAGCGTATTGTGATTTCAGCCAGGCACTTAAAAAATACTCACTCGTTTCTATGCCCAATTTGAGGAAACCAACAAGGCACACCGATTTCAGAAAATCATTCACGTCGGCTAGCTTTGCTGTCTTTCGTTTAAAGCAAGGGCGAGAGCTCGTGCGAATAAAGGGCACACTCTTACACAACATTTAGATTCAGAAAATTGAGGCAAACTTTTTTGACAATTTTTTCTTACTTGTTTGATAGCGCTGATTCATATTTGATTGAAATGAATTGTCGGATTGGAAAGCTCGGACCTCGAAGTTTTTTGGCTTGCCAGAAGATGTGTTTTGTCAAGTTCAATCCCAGAGACTCGAACATACCGGAAAAATTTGGACGTCAAATAATTTCACTAATTTGGGAGACGGAGAAGTAAAGTTCTCACACAAAAAGCAAACTTTTGAATATACCAAGAGGAAGATTTTTGGACTGTGGCCCTTATCTCATATCTACAATTTTGATCGCTTATGTGACGGATCATCTAAGTAGGAAACTTAACCGGATTAATGTTTGTTTTGTTTTCAATGCATTAGCGCTTGTTTCTCAGTTTTATCTATTATCTGTTTATACTGTAATATTTTAATCCCTGAGAAGGGTAGCGCATGTTTCCTTTACAGCATTTATGCCACCATTACTCTAGCTTTAATTTCTTGTCTCTACTGCTGATGTGCTAAATTGTTTTCACTTTCCTTAAAACACAGAGCTTCTACAAGGCTGACATGGTTGTCTGTGATATTCAAATGTACAGCTTTAAAGCCTACCAGGAAATGTTTAATTATTTCTAAACAGTTTGTCCTCCAAGAAGATTGTCCTTCGAATGTCTCCCGTGCCTGAACCCATTCTTCAGTTCTCCCAGTAATTCATTTTTTTCTGCCCATACTGGGAGCTCCATTTGATACTCTGCATAGCAATCTTACATGTAACCGAAGTTATCGCATGCATGCGGAATCAGTCAGTGGTAGTTTGTCTTCGTTAATTTTTAAGTTGTAGAACGACTTGTTCTATAGCGTGCTACCGTTGTGTTCCGTAATTTGTATAATTACGAAGGCAGGGTTTGAAGTAGTAGAACGACTCGTTCTACAACTTTAAACCCTGGTTTAGTAATTCTACAAATTACGCAACAAAGCAGTAGAACTTATCGAAATATCTTTGGGTATGGTTTATGCACGCTTAAAAATTTTTTCGAATCTTTGTTTCGCAAGCTTAACTTGTCACCTGTCATGTTCACCATTGGAACATCTGTTGTCTGAGATAAAGCCCGTTCATTTACTCTAAACAGTTCTATAATTGCCACACCGACGTAGTGCACAGCTGCATTCACTTTCAGATTCTTACCTTTCCCGTCACGCATAGAATTCAGTATGATTCCGGACTTGTTTCTCGAGTGAACCATCTGATTCGTAACTCTCCCCACGCAATTCCTAATTATTCTTCATCGCGCAACGACCACTTTGGTCTTTAATTTTCGGGTCTACGAGCTCCTGGATAAGCAGTTTCTGTTTGAGCGACGCCTATCAGTAGATGCGTGCAATGCGGACTCTCGAATGACAGCGCATGTGTAGCAGCTTAAGCAACATTTACTGTTCTCGCAGACACCGTATCAGGTTTCGCGCGGTGTGCTGGCTGTCACGCTGTATTGTTTCACGCTCCTTGGTCTGGCGGCGATCCTGTAATGCCCTCCTTGCTCGGCTGCCCTGTTACGCTACGGCTTATCGGTCTGAGGTGGAGGGGAAATGAGCCTCCGCATAACGGAGTGTTCGCGCGGCTTGCCGAGACTCCCTTGCCGCGCAAACGTCGGGGGAGCGGAAGGCGCAGCGCGATGGCAAATACGTCGACACCAGGGGACCGCGGCGAGCAGGATGAGTACCCGTTCGTTCGCCCCTCTGAGGAGCAGCGGGAATCCGCCTGCAGAGGGTCTTGTACGCCACGAGCATGGGCGCCGGGTCGACCGCTCTGCGCGCACGGGTATACGCGAAGAGATGAAATTTCTCGACGTGTGTTAAATAATGCGGCGTCAGAGTATATATCAGATACGAGACAATGGGTCAAGCAGTTATCGCTCTCACAGTTCCCATCACGCTCGACTTTTCATGAGCTCGGTGACAATAGACAGGGAGTGACCAGTTATACAGAGGGTGTGTTGACATTCCCACTGACAACCTCGAATGTCCAGAAATGCGACCGACCATTCAGGCTGTGGCACATTTCGGCTTAATTTCCGGGAAAGGTGCAACAAGCTTCAAGGTTTCTAGATGCGTGTTTTGGTCGGCACAATTGTCTATACGTACGTAGTGGACCTGTAGCTATAGGAATTAATCCGCTGACCACATCTGAAAGATACGGATATCCATTAAGCAACGTAACGCAAATTAATTCTGTTTATATAGCAAGTTCTGGGAGGTAGACAGAGAAGGAATGAACTGTTGTGCAGCTTGTGGGTTAGCGGCTTAGTCTGTAGCGGGCCTGTCACACGAGCGCCGCCTTGTGTTGCACGGGGTCCGAGGCAAGCGAAACACTTTCCGGAGCAGGAAGCGGGAAAGGACAACGGGGTGATTGTAAGCCTAATATGAATAGAACAAAGCAGTGTTAGAAGTTGGCGTAGTGTTCTGGGCAGTTTTGAGTTGAAGGAGCTGCCCGCTGACCGTGCAGATATGCCGTAGCCGGTGTATTCTGCGCAGATATAGAGATTAGGTGGACATTTGAAGGTGGTGTGACAGACTGGTCCACTCATTTTCTCGCCGGATGTTGCTGTGCGTGTTGAACATATGCTGTTTTAACTGTTGCTTTCCAATGCGTCTAGTTTACGCATATAGGAGGAAGAGGAGAAAGAGGAACATATGAGTTGCTTAAATACAGATACTCCTAAAGGCGCTCGCCCGATGCGAACACAGGAGCTCTGCAGCTACTGCTACTACAAATACATTGTCTTGAAGCAACAATTTTATTACCAATAAATTTCGCCACTCTAGCTACTAGCAGCTAGCAGCTAGTTTACACTAGCTTCAGCTTTCACTTTCCCTGCCCTGCACCAAGTTTTGCTCGTCAAGGAACACATGTCCAATCATCTGCTTGTTTTATTATGCGACTAAAAGTAGTTCGAGTCTTTCGTCGAATAATTCAACCAAAAATATCAGCGTGTTGACAAGCTTTTGTACGAATTTGTTTACATATTTAATTATACCAGAGACTTTTGTGGGCTGAATTGGGCTCATTAGAACAAGGGGCACATAAAACGAAAAAAAAATCACAACAAATATTGTTACATGGTACCCACACACGTGCACGAGAGCTAACATCCTTGGTAAAAAAGTCTTCAAGCAGCACGGTTGGTTGTCGCTTGTAAGTTTGTGGCACGCGATATTCAATTTTTGGAGATTAATAAAAACTCTTATGGTCATCTCAAAGCAGCAGATGCGGTATAAAAATAAATAGTGGAATTTAAATTATTTTGACCGAGGTTGTCGGTGAATCTTCTCAAGTAAATTTAGTGGAAATATTTATTTCAAATGCTATGGTAAGTAACACGTCTAGTGGCATATCTATACAGTGTGTTTCGCGGGCATGACTCGAGGGCTTCATAGAAATTGCACACCAGAGATAGATGGAACTGAAATTGTTTTCTAGAGTCTTTCTGCACAAGTCTCAACACATTTTTATTATCACCTATATATAAATTTTAGATTAATGCACAAAACTTCAACTGATTATTTCATTCCGAATCTCTTTCAGTAAATTTTTAGAGGTGGTTCAAAAAAGGCCCAATTCGTATACTCCACGAACGTACTCCTTGCGTTGTTCTGTTTCCTAGCATTTGCAAATCGCCCAAGAAATATGAAAACAAACATGTCACTGCATTCTCTCACAACGATACTTTTGCGCTCTCATTCGCATTTCGCACGTAAGAAAGGTGCACGCTGACGACGTCGAGGTGAGTGTTTGCTGCTAATTTTGACTGTTAGTGCAATGATACAAGAAAAACATGGAGGCGGCCCTAGAATTGAACGTGGCTTTATGATTTTCTCTTTGTTTCATATGTCTGATGATTCTAAGCCTGCTGTGCGTAGCAGTCTAAGCAGGGGCCTATTATTTCTCATTCCTTTTGTTGCCCCAACATAATCTGTCTGATGATTGTTAGCTTTAATCTGTTTTATGTGACATAACTATACCGTATCAGATAGAGCGGTGCGCTTCTCATGTACCCTACTAACGTGCTGAAGCAGTTTCAGGATGATGCTAACAGCACCAACTGCTTACTTCGACGTGGTAAGCGCGTACACTTCATTAGCTCAAAACACGGTTGTGAGCGTCACACAGTGGTTGCGGTGGAGGACAGTCTCTTAGGTACTGTTGATTTTTTTTAAACACGTACAGAAAAAGGACCCCGCTTGAGGTGGTCTTTATTGAGCTCTTTATCTTTATTTATCAGCTCTTTATTCATATCCCCTAGCAACTACACTAACGCACTTAATGCTAAAGCATATTTTACGAATTCTGCATAAATAATCCAGATAACTGACCATAACTAATGAGTCAATAATAAAACCACTCGGAATTGCCCAACAAGGTGGAAACGATGCGCCGTTCGTTTCGCTATCTTCAGCGCGCCATTCTTTTTTCATGCCTTGGACAAAGTACCGTGAAACGCACTCAAGAGTGCTGTGGGGAGACTGCCAAAATACATAACAATATTCCCCTCGAAAGTGTTGGAGATTTTTATCCTTTTCACTTTAAACCAAATTCAATTTGAATAAGTGCGTCTCCACGGTTCACCTTTTCTGCAGGATGTTGAAACTGCATGAGAAGCCCGAAACTCAATACCAGATAAGCGCCTCAATGTAGCCAAAGCGAGATAAGTGTGGTCCTCTTGAGGCCCTTTGTCAATGCTCTTATCTTTGCATCCTTCCATGAATCGCTTTCTAAGTCTATGCAGGAGCAGCGCACTTTGACCTCTCCGGGACCGAGCATCAAAAAGCCACCCGAAATCGGCTCTTGCCAGACATATTGCCCTCGTAACAATAAAAACGTCCCGGTGTTGAAGGAGCTTTTTTCAAAATTTCAGCATCCCAGAAGAGATGCAATGGCCTGGTTCATGATTACATCAAGCTTCAAGCATAAGGTTATTGCGTGATGGAACTGGAAAGTGTCCGAGTGGTGTAATGAAAGGCACGATACTCAGTCTGACATAGAGAGAGTCGCAAATGAGCTTCTCGCATTTACCGATGAAAGAAGTCGTTCTGTCAAGAAGGTGCAGCAGAAAAATTGGGTTGATGGCGTGAAAGATAATACGCCTGTTTTTTTTTTGTTCGTGTGTATGTGCGGAATGGTGTGGTGTACTGTTCTGAACGATAGTTGCCAGAAAACCTCATTGCTCCCGTATTGCTTTTACTTTGCACGCTCACAATGAAATCAATGAAATTTTTTGGATGTTATCTTTGTAATTTACAGCCACGGATTGCACAGAGCACACATGCAACTGCATTTCAAATTTAATGAAAGGATGCATTTATTGCCTACATATTTACATTTATTAGCACGAAAATTCTTCTCTCGTCCATGCTCAGCACTCGAAAGCTCGCAGTACGCGTATAGGTATAGGCATCAGTTGTACTCAGACCCACGCCTTTTGGATGCGCAATGGGCGTCTGAAAAAAAAAAATGAAAAAGTTGCTTTTGGCATATAGCCTTATCTTTGTATATTAAATTTGCAATGTGCAGTGCTGCGTACCGAAACCATTGGAGCAACAATGGATATTCTACGGTCAATTTTTAAGTGTTCCTTATATTTTATTACAGTTCAAGTTCTCCTCAAACCACCTGTCATTGAAAAAAAATAATCAAGTTTTTCTAGCACGGCTGTTTACTGTGCAGGCAAAGGAAAACTCATTTGTATGAAGGTTCTTCGAAATCAGGGCAGGGCTTTGCACCGTGTGTAGCTATTTGGCTTTCTTGTTTTTATGTGCACTGTCCAACACTTGTTATTTTGTGCTTAACAATCAGATAATTTAGTTTTCTTGCTTCTTGTTATCACCGGTGATTGCGATAAGGCGTCACACTCTTAAATGAGTGCTGCATGAGAATTGTGATATTTCTGTTTATTGATTGTCTTTACCGATACAGGGCACCGTGCTAAAGATTAGCGTAGCGATGTGCAGCCACAGTGTGGCAAACTACTCATTACCCCGTCATGACCCATCTAACTAGAGAAAGGGCCACAACAAAATTTCATTCCAGCGTCTCGCTTCTCCTTCATTTTTTATCCCCTCACCCGTTTTCTCCCGTGCAAGGTAGCCAACAGGTAATTGATGTTGATATTGTTACCCTCACTCAATGGCACATGCCCAAATAGGGGGAATGGTCAAGAATTTGTGGGCTATGTGGATAAAAAAAAGATCAAATTGTGTCAACGTGTCGGGGAACAAGCCCGCAAAAGTTTACGGTTATTTTATTCCTCCGGTTATCCTCCCTGCCTTTCCTCTTCCTCCTCCTCCTTCCATATGTTTCTTTAAAGCCAACATTTGTCGGTAAAGTTCTGATACTGAGTCTATTAAAAAAATGGGTTTAACATTAAAATCATTTGTGCAGCACCACTTCAAAATAGACTCTTGCAGTCTATACACAGCTTCCAACGCTTCTTGAGGTCTTGGAAACAGCTGGAAAACGCTTCTTTTAGCAGGGCTGTCAGCTCCTTTGTCGTGGTGTCTTGAATGACTTCCACGCTCCCCATCCAGCGACCTTTTAGGGCTCTCTTCACACGAGGAAGCGGGAAAAATTCGCATGAAGAGAGGTCAGGCGAGCATGGCGGATGGGGAAGTACAGTAATGTTGTGCTTGGCGAGACATTTTGTCACGCTGACAGCAGTGTGCGGCGTTGCGTTATCGTCGAGAAGGCTCCATTGCCCAGATGCCCATAAGTCACGGCGACAGCGTCGCAACGCATCACGCATGTGTTGAAGCACGCGGATATAAAACTCCTGATTCATCGTATGCCCTTTTGGGACGAACTCGTGGTGTATGACACCTCTGGCATCACAAAAAAAAACTATCAGCCTCATCTTTGTTTTGGACGCCGGAGGGCTTGTGGACCGCAATTCGGCGCTCTGCCTCTCTGTTTGAGAATCGTATTGAAAACACAATGTTTCGTCTTGAGCAATAATGCTGTCGACGAATGCGGCATCCTTCTCTGTCCCGGAGAGCAAATCAGCGGTCACTGATGCCCGCGTGTCCTTCTGGTCCTGTGTTAGGGAGTGCGTCATAAGTCTGGCATTCAGCTTTTGTTTCCCCGAATTCTCACTCAAAATTTGGTGGCATGTTGTCTTACTAATTTCGAGATCGTATGATAGCATGTGGACTGCAATGGTGCGGTCTTTCCGTACGATTTCTCTGATCTGAGCCATGTGGTTTTCATTTCGTGAAGTTGAAGGGAGCCCCTGCCTTGTGTCGTATTCCACCGACATTCTCCCCGAAACGAACCTCTTGTGCCACTCGAAAACTCGCGCCCGCGACAATGTCTCGTCGGCATAAGCGTCACGAAGCAACTCATGCGTCTGTGTGGCTGTCTTGCCAAGCTTCAGAAAGAATTTTATGTTTACGCGCTGTTCGAGGTGGACGTCCATCTCTCCACATTGACTCACAGTAGAATGTGCAAACGACTAGTGACAATGTATTTTTCTGCATATAGTGTCATCTAGCGGCTGCCACTGCAATTAACATAAATAGCTCAGGTTAGCCCGAAAAGATGGCGCTACACATATGCACCAATATTTATTTGTTTTGGTGAATCTTTTCTAGAGAAGAAAGTAAATGTGTCTCAAAACTTTACGGACATAGGTTGCATTACGGGGACACAAAGAGTTCCAAAACCAAAAAAGAAAACGAATGAAGACTAAGCCAGAAAACGAGAACGAAGCCTGAACTGTGTGCCAACGCATCGAGCATTTAGGTGCGCTGAAGTAACATGCATGTTAGGAAGTGTACAAAGGGAGCATAGGGTAAACAAAATGAAATTGTGTCGGGAAACAAGCCCGCAAAAGGTTACCTCCTTTATTTTTGGGGGTAGTAGTTGCTTTCTTTACACAATTTTTAAGACTGGTATTTTTTATGGTTGCATTCTGGGCAAACTAAGACGAACATCTGAAACCGCGGATAACCTGAAGCCGAACACGGGGGCGAACATAAAGTCTAACTAAAAAATGAACGCAGGCGAAACATATTGAAACTTTCCTCACGAATAATATACAAAACGGAACAATTTCACTGTAACCTATGATTAAGCGGTATTCGCAAAATACAATAAATCTTTCGCCCTGTCACAGGAGTATACTTGGCACAAGGCAACTTTCATAACTCATTTAACCACATAATGATGTTCACTTAGGCTCACAGCACTCCAAAAATGCTCGAAAGATGAATGTATGACAGGAAGTGGCGCTGATACCAGCTCTCAGAAAATTATGCAATGAAAGGATAGGGATGGGCGTTTCAGCTCAAGCGGTAGGTTTTGCGCAAGTGGCTACCCCGCTGAATTCATTTCGAGGGCAACGGAAAAACTGCTTAGAGAGCTTGAGAATTGGGTCCGGCCTAAAGCACAGGAGAAAATAACGCCGGCAGTGGTTCGGTACACAAATCGCTTGTCTCATGGGCAGGAGAAGGTCGCAAGTAGATATGACATTTAGTTTGTTTTCGGCCCTACGAAACTGAGCATATTGTGTAAACACGTCATGCAGAGGCAAGAGGGAAAGATGGATGCTTGTGAGGTGTGTCACGTATCGCCATGTATTCTTTGTGAGGAGGGCTGGTTTTTCAGCTCCTCTTTGTGGCGCTACGTACACTTGGACAAACTTGGACGCCTGTTAATAAGCGACTTATCGAATATGAAAACGCAAGAGAAAATGACACCCTATCACTCAAAGCCGTCCACTGAAGAGCTTGCGAATCTAAGCATGAAAAGAATTATGATGAAATGAGAGCAGAAGGCGACCTTACTGTTCAGTTTACATTTCGATGCAAGAAGTGTAAATGCGTTTCAAATTTCAAGGACACGTGCATTCTGTTCCACAACTGCGATAAGTTAACGTGCGAGATTATTGAGACTCTCTACATTCATCAAATTACACGATGTGTATCAACAGCCCTTCCGTTCTATTTTCTGAGAGGAAATTGAAATATCTGTCCCACAAGTTTCTTTTAGATAACTTGCCGGTTGTGATAATTTCTCTCAAATCCTATATACTTGTTTCGTCCTTCAATAAACACAGCTGGTATTCAGCGCTTGATCGTGTCATACCTTCGTCTCGCGTTCGTTTTTTGGTGCGCTGTGAGCAAAAATGAACACGTACAAACTCGCCAAAATTTCTTCTGTACTCCCATAAGTAGAGGCATGCATTCCTTCAGGCCTTTAACGACCGTGAACAGCAAGCATGCTTTGCGAAGGTAAGATAATCTATGGTCTTTTCGAGTACCACGGCATATGTCTAGAAAAGAAAGCCGTAGCACAGTACGGCAGAGGATCCAGTGGGCGGGTGAAATTAGAAAGTCTGTAGGCTTAAGTCAGCCGTAGCTTGTGGAGGCCAGCGACTTATAGCTTCCTAATAGCTTCTCTGAGATTTGTTTCGTTGTTCTTTTTTCAACGCAAAGGCAGGCTTAGGACCTGTACTCTTATCGCAATGCCAGATTTACATTTCTAATTCGCCGCCAAGGGCGTTTATAGAAATCCATCATATAATCTCTTAAACTTCTACCGAACGTATTTAAATATTTTACATACATTTCAAACATGTGTGCGTGCAGTGAAACCAAATATATTAATGTTTAAATTCGCTGGCTGTCGGGCAAGAGCTCCCAGAGGAATGCGGAAGCTTCAGGAATCACAAAAGCTTAACGGACGCGAAGTACCCGGCCATTTATTCATACTTAAGAAGATCGCCGCGCACTCAGTTAATGAAGGCAGTAGGCAGCTGCTCAGCTCGGAAAACCGCCTGTGATTTTAATGTTAATGACCCACATCCTTCCTTTTTTCAAGTAAATGTGAGTGCCTTACTCCAAGTTCTGTACCTCTAATACAAAGCTTAAATTGCTGACTCATTCAAACAAATGCTGATGAAAGGACGGCGGGTTTCGATAATGCAACTAAGACTACAGCAGGAAAACGAACTCTCTTCAAAAAAACTGATGGGCTGTTTCAGCCGCAAAAATTTATACCCCTGGGCAGCGACGGTACGAAGTTGGCTCCCAGAGCGGAAACAGCACTGATCGTACAGTCTTTGCCAAAATTAACCAGGCTGCATGGTTTGCTTGTGTCTCATATAGTGGAGCCCCTACTGCTTTCCTAAAAACGAAAAGGTACTGGACGGTGAGGAAAAGGGTGCTATTTACCTCGCAGTGATCTATAGTTTGATGGGTGCGATAACTATTCCGCTATACAACTAAGAAGCAATCCGGACAGCCTGGTTACGTTTGTCAAAAGGGGGTCCATGGCTTCGTGAAGGAGCTGGAGTGCCGTTGCCAGAAACAGCATCAAAACCTCGCCTTGTCTAGTCAGTCAAATCTCGCGAAGGAGGAATTTTCTATGAAGAAATATTCTCTTTCTTCCTTGCACGTGTTGATGTCAATTTATCGCAACTCTACGGACGTTGTTACCGAGTTTACCAACAAGAACACATTCCACGCAACCAGGAAAAGAATAAAGTTTTCCCTGGCCGTTGGCGTGCACAATCTAAAGCCTCTGTCTATGATTTAAGTCGTTCGAAATGGTGCTAAACGGTGCAGCTTGGTTACAGCCTCCACAACTCGGCACTCCCATCATAGCTATGGCAGCAGCATGTGCAAAAGTAGAATGGAGTGACCGTGGAAAAACAGCGCCAAAAATCAGTAAGATTGTCAGTGCAATCACTCGTGCATAAATATTTATGTAGCAGCAGCGCATCTGATTTTCTGGAGATAGCTTCGACAGTGTTGGAACATTTTTTTCAAGTAAAACTCTAGCGTTATCTCTACGCAGAATTTTTATGTCCACCAATTTTTTACTTTGAAGAATTAGTTTTTTTTTATTTTCGAACTGACAGTGCTTGGTTCTCAACTCTAGCACAATGCTCTAGCTTCTACCCTCTTAAATAGGGAAAATGCTCATCTAAAAAAAGCAGAAATCGTCGTACGGTTCAGTTCCGAAAAAAATCGCGAGCGCGATGACATCCTTTTTGCTCGCGAGATACACTGAAGGCCGTCCGAGTCGCGTGAACCTCTTTGTTCGCGCTGCCACAAAGGCAGTATTTGAAAACAAGGGCATGTGACCATAAAACACGATCAACTCAATCCACAAAATTACGCCTAGAAATATAGTTTTGCAGAATAGCTTAAAAGAAGCGAAAGCCCTGGTCGCCGGTCTTTACCAAAGCTGCATTTAAACTGCGATGAGAGGCACGCAGAATATAGGGTACAACCTATTGTATCACAATTAATCCACCTTCGAGACCATCGATTCCTGCAGCCCAACCTATAGTGTCTGGTTCGTCACAGACTGCCTCAAACCATCGTTCGGCAGCAATGTGCCATAGCAAAATGCCGTTCACGCGTGTTACGGAGGCGTGTGGAGGTAATTGCGCTTAACATGGGTGTATATGTGCGACAAATATCTTAGAGAATCAAATCAAATCAAATCAGATTCTTTTATTCAGCATTTTTTCCCATAATAAGAGAGGAAAAAACACTGGGACAGGAACAAAAAGCTACTATCCTAGTAGCTTGACGGGGTTCCTGCCCCTGTCTTGGCATGGGTAGCAGACAACAGGCACTTATGTACAAAACTTAAATAACGCCATAATCATACACGCGCTCAAACACAACATCGCACAAGTCATTTAGAGGTCAGATTAACAACAACAATAAGATATAAAACATAAAAAGGATAGAACATTCAAATGCACATTTGTGTCAAATACAGTCATTGCCACTCCGGAATCATAAAAAAATAGCAGAGTTACATGCTTTGTGATATGAGGTATTCTTTCCATTTTTTCTTTGAGATGTTACATATGTCAATATTATTTGCTTCCAATAGATTAAGGTACTTCGGTATGTGGTACTGTAGTCTGTGTAGGCCATAATTTGTGCGTGAAAAGGGAATTGACCAGAATTCTCTTTTTGTAATGGGATAGGGTGCTTCTGGATTTTTCCTGAGATTACAAAGCTTTATAAAAGTGACGCTGTCATCTTTTATGGCTTCTTTGTATTTCATAATGAGGTTAAATTGGTGGACATGCTGTAAAGGAAGCACAGTAAAGGAGAAAAATAGTACTTGTGTATGGGCATCATAGGGAGCATTTGCTACGTGACACATTCCAAAGACAATATAGCAATTTATCATTACGAAGCTCTGCACAATGGGTATTGCACATAACCAAGGAAAAAAAATAAAGGGGATACTTAGGTTCCACCTTAATGGTATGACACGACAGCGTAATGGGTTAATGCCCATATATGAAGAAGGTCATTCTCAATTTTACATTCATAGATCCCTGGAGGTCCTCATACCCCTATAAACCGATGCGCCACTGCCCTGAAATGGCAAGTGCGCCCAGCGGTGGGCCCTGTGCGACCCTGGTTGCTCTTCCCGATAGACCAATCGTTTCTTTAAGAGCCACCCGCAATGGTGGGCAGATTGCTCACTATGCGGTTGGCAGGTTGTGATCGCGCCGCGTGGTCACGTGAACAAGGCGGCCCACCTGCCAGTTAGACTGATTCCAGGGGACCACCTGCCAGAGCAAAATTTTCGCTCGCAACGACGGCTCCGACAACGCCGGCACCATATATACTCTCTGATGAGCGGGGTCGTTACGCTGTCGCCTTAAAATTGACAACGTACACATAGAATTAAGAGTTTAGAAGGGATTGTTTGTTTCATGGCGGCACGCTGGTATGCCTAACATTGGCCATACATCACATCAGCCCACGGATCTTAACCTTCAGTGTAACCTGCGCATTTCGGATAAGCGCACCTTCGAATTTAAGCGTTCCTGTCGTTATCTAGACGGTGGCAGTTGCATGATCACTAAGCTAGAGGTTAAGATGAAATTTCCTTGTCCCGCAGTGTATGACAAAATATTCGATCACAGTTTTGTGGCAAGCGAATGCACGTTGTGCTGCTAAAACGAGAGGCAACCGGAGCGACGGTACAGAGGATTCGGTGCGTGAACACAAAACAAGTCAATTATGGCGGCCTTGCTTTACATATATTTTTTTATTGTTGAGCAGCCAAAGCCCAACTTATTCCACTTTTAACATTAAGCAATATGCAACCGTGGTGTGTAACCTTTCATCTATGTTAATATGCTAAAAATGACAACTTGACTTTTAAAGAATATTTGTTTCCTATTGCTGCAAAGTATATCGAAGTTAGAATAGGTTTAACCTCTAAGGAAAATGCATTTCTGTAAAACCATGATTTTGTTGACTTAACAAAATGGGGCGCCTTATGTAGACTTCCAGAGCAGTCCAACAGCGTACTGAGAAAAGACCCTAAGACACGTAACGATAGGGTATCATTGATTTATGCGTCGATATCTTTAGCAACATGCGAATGGCGCGCAGTCCGTAAGGAAGAGTCTTAGGGAGATGAATAAGTGCTGATAGCCAAGGAAGGACGCGAAAGAATCTGAGTGTCTAGGAGAGTGATTTGCATAACTTCAAACGTCATTACGGCGCGTTTTATGCATCTTTTCTTGTTTGTAACTGGACATTGAAAATTACTATTCACGCCTTCGTAAATAACATGATCTCATGATCTAACCTTCAACGAGCTCGCCTTGTTTCGAAAGGGTGCAATCAACTCTGCAATATTACTGCCGCAAGGCGCAAGCGGGAGGCTTAGCAATGCATTGTCTGAATTGCTAGAGCAGTTTTTTACCCTGCACTCCCCAACACATTCAACTTCATGTGATGAGCTCGTAAGTGAAAAATGAGGGAATCTTGAGTGTGTTTTCTAGAGCTTAGCGATTCCAACATTCAAGACACCCAAAGAGTTTATAAAAGCGAATGCGAGGAATGATGTATGCGTGCTATTTTCAATAAGATTGTAAAATTCTGTTTGAATCGCATTCCAACATCCGGTGTGTTATTTCCCGACAACCCCAGTCAAGCCCGTTATCGGTGCCGTCTCAGTTAGAGGGAGTGCTGGGTGCTATTTATTGCGGGAATATTCCCCGCTTTTCATGTTGCGTAAGTCGTCAAAGCCTTCGTGCGTGCTGTAAGACGTTTGATAATGACACATTTTCACCGGGCTTCTAAGGCGGTGAAAAACTGAGGTTGCTTCAGAAATATTTATTAATTCTTGTGATAAGTTTATCGCATGAAGTTTGCTTATTTACAATTTTTCTCGGTAGAAAGGGCTATTTAAAGATAAAATTAAGCCCTCCATACCTTTCTTTTCAGATCGTTAAAACGTTAGGCGTCGTCCTGATACCGCTGGAGCCTCTAATGAAAATGAGGAAGCCTTCGACGTACCTGAATAAGCTCGCTGTGATTTCCTTCAAATCAGCGTTCAATGATCTGTCTGCCTTAGATAGTAAGCTGTTACTGAGCATCGGCCCGACCCAAGAGCCGATACACACTCCAGACATTGCACATAGACCCTGTTTTCACTGACGACGAATGTGGAACAAAGATCCGAAGCAAGTCTCTGAAGAAAACTGTCTATAGAGATGCCGCATGCGTTCCTGAAGGCGTGTTCATCGTTCCGCTCAATGATGCACTCTTGGACCCCAATCATTAGATTATCATGCAGCAGGGAGTAAAACAACTCCTCGACTTTTAAGCTGAGCACACTGTACTCAGTATTTCACTGAGATTAAAAAGCCCAGACTCAGAATTCGGGACGAGGAACGAGTCTTCGATCTGTATAGGTTTCCCGATTCCTTGAGCAGTGATGCTCAAGGAATGCCACTGCTGCTATTTTCTACCAACACCTTTAAAAAACTAGCCTAACTATGAGGGTATGTATTTGGTACAAAAGCTTGAGCGCAGAACAGCTGGCCACTGAGGAAACCGAGGCGCTATGATCTGAAGAGTAGTACACTGACATTTGTATGATAATTGCCTGTGATTATGTGATAACTCTATGATATTTGTATAACAAATTGTAGGAGTTTATTGCATTATACACCTTTTTTTAGCGGGGCGTTGTTCTTGCTTCCTTGGTTTCATGAAAGCTGACTTCGTCATCAACCGCCGAAGAAGCATTGCTTGGCATGCATCTATTCTCTTAATAACAACAAGAACTGGATGCTCCTGCAGTATTCAGAGAGCTACGTAAATAAGTGCAAAAGAGATGAAATGAAGTAAAAATAGAACAAAGACAAATGCAGCGTGAAAGCACCGAAGGAAGAAAACAAACTGCGAGACACAGCAGAACATCCGAGGTGCTGACATCAGCAGGTCACCAGAAAGAAACGGTTGGATTTATCATGTCAGGCTGGCCATTAAACCTTGACACCGCGACACCACACTCTCGACACTCTTAAGCGGGACTGGTAACAAGGGGCGTCCGTCAACTGTCAACACGGCACGCTGTTCCAAATGTTGTCTCTAGTTTTGTTAGCTTTCTTGTGTAACGCATTCGCAACAAGTCAACGAAGTGAGTGTCCTTTTTGCTTTGTTTTGCGCCTCTTGGCCATTCTTTTCACGCAGGCCTGGTGAGAGGCGGTCGTAAAAGAGAACTGGAGAAGGAGAAAACAGTCCTGAGATGTGTTTCTATGATAACTCAGAAAGCGCTTTAATTTGTTGTGATTATTATCGCCTGTTTTTGTGAATACGCTATCAACCTGGAACTAGCAACATATTTTTCATAAGTGGGCGTAATCTTCAAAGAGAAACCTCATGCTGACCTTAGCGACGACCTATTTAGCGCCGACTTCTTGGGCTTCTACAACGATTACATAGATTGTAGTGCAAAGTCAAGCACAGGTATTTTCGTCTATCGAAAAATGAATGCAAATGAATATATTTATTCACGCTTATGTTAACCGCTTTGAGGTTTACTCATGTTTCTGAGCCTTCATTGCGTCTTAATACCTCACCGCCAGTTTCTTTTTAAAACTTAAGCTCAAATAATTCTATTGCGCTTTCTTTGTTAGGCGCGGTTGTCGCTTTCTTCCACGACACTGAATTTTAATCCAGAAAAAACATCTTTAGGGGAAACATTGAAAAGTGAATAGTCCACATGCATCTTAGCGTGATGCATGCGCGTACGTCCTCTTAGAATGAAACAAAGCTAGGCAATTTGGTTGCGATCCAGAGTACAACAGCGCGGAACACGAAGAAAAACACAATACAATTGTTCTGGTGTTCTAGTTTTGCTTTTCGCATGTATTGGTATTGATGTCTGTAGTGCCGGTTTGCACTTGATGTTTCCTATTGCCTGTGCGCTTTATATGCAAACCAGGATGTGTTAAGAGAACTTTGGATCATTTGAGACTGATGTACAGGGCGGTAAAATTTTGAATTTTAAAGAGTTGTTTACATTGTATCCCCACTACTGACCGAAATATTATGTCTGAGTTAAGTTCCTTGCTGCAAAAACTTGTACAAGGGGCGAAGCCCCCTTCAGGCTCTTAGCCTTTAGCCTTGGCCTTCTCTTAGATACTGTGTCAGCAACAAATAGAGAAAAAAAAGAGGACACGAGCATGTTGTCTCCTTCTTCCTTTTCCCTCGTTTCCGCGCTGTTATACTACATTTACTTGGTGTATATGTTTTAATAAAGCCCACACGCAACATTTCTGCCAAACTTGATTGACCTTGATACGTAATACAACATACAGAAATGATTTGCGCCTCCACAAATGAGAGTATAATGTCCTGTACTGAACTCGGGAACTACGCGTAAGCTTTTTAATTACTCCGTGTCTTACATGCGAAAGGCTATCTTTACGGCCAGGTCAGAAGTGCGCGCCCTGCGTTGCGTTGTGGCTGAAAGTGGCTGTTGATAATCGTCTCCAATCCAACGTGCCCGAACCTCCAATCGAAGCACTTATCAATGACTGAGTCCTCAGAATTTCAACAGCACTTGATTAGTGTGGAGGCCAGTCACCGCATGTCAGAAGCGAAGGAACCGTACAGCTAAATGGAAACGACAACCCACGCGTATCTGGGGCTTTTAATTTATTTTGTTCCTTTTTTGTCACCACGGTCTAAGATTATGTCCAACCCTCTAGGGCCTTTACCGCGTTTTATGATCATGCTATTGGTTTTTAGAACAGTAGCACAGGTCTCAACAGATAACGACCTCAGTTTTTATGTTTTAAGTAGTTTTAAAAAAAGCGAGAAGAAGGGGAGGGGGCTCCCTAGACTTGGGAGGTTTAGGTAAACGTTGTCTCTGAGGCAAGGCGCAGCTGGCTGCGTGGCTGGGACGCGGAGTCTCTGGTTTTAATTAGCAGTTTTCTAGGCCTTCCGTGGCTTGTCGGGTCTGTTGAAAACATGTGTCAATGTCTTGGAAATAGCAAGGTGAAAAGTTGGGCTGGTTGATGTATGATCTTCTGGCAGGAACAGCGCAGCACGAGACAAAGCAGAAACAGGCGGGACACGACGCTCCAGCGCCGTGTCCCGCCTGTTTCTGCTTTGTCTCGTGCTGCGCTGTTCCTGCCACAAGTTCTCGGAGATAGTAGCGTAGAAGTGTTCAGCCTCCCTCAGAAAAAGTCTGGATTATGCTTTTTATCCGAGCCAGCTAACTTTCGCCATGACTGTCTTCTGAACCTTTGGAATCTCGATGACATTTGATTATTTGGGATTGCAGAGCGTGTTTTCCTCGTCCAGCCAATTTTAGCAGTTTTGAATTTGAAGTTTCGAACTTGAATTTGAACCAGTTTTCAATTTGAACAGAATTTGAAGCCTTTACACGCTCTTAGTGTGATTTACGATTACTTCGAGTCAGCGTATACTACATCTGTCACCAGCATACTCACTACTTGTTGATAAGCGTACGGTGTTATTAGATGATTGGGATTTTGTTATGGCGCAACGGCATCTGGGACCAAAGAGAGCCATGGCACACGGCATTTTTCTTCTTCTCGAGGTGGGGCCAAATACCCATTTCTCAAGCATTTCACCCTAAAGAAGCTAAGAGCCAGTCCAGGGGAAGACTTGCACCCATTGGGTCATCGGTTGGTACCCGCGGCACAGGGGAGTGAACCGCGTACATCCCACCACATGCGAGGCGGGTTCCCAAACCACTTGGCCACCACTTGTGTTCTAAGAGAGGGCATATCGTGTTAGCATTTGCGCAAGTCACTAAAATCCACAGACTAGTATTGCTTGCTACTGTGTCCTCTTAGGATGTAAAATTAATAGTGTCCATTATACTTTATTATCAAAAGTTCATCTCAAAAGAACTCCGCCCCAGAAGCAGCGGTAGGGGTGCAACTTGAGCAGAATAAAACTACAACTAACGAAGCTACTCCTGATGCTTTTCATGCGTTTAAAGTGGACTCTGCAATATATTCACACTGAATAATGGTTGCAGTTTTGTTCATTCTACTCAGGAACCAAGGCTGTTGGCGAAGAGGGCCCAAAATATGACACGGCTGATAAAAAAATTAATTTGAAGTTTTTATAGTAACAAAAAGGAAAATCTAGAAAGCTGCATCCCAGCTGGAGAAGAGTTAAGCAAACCCTAGGCATTGGATGTCGCACTATTAAAAACTGAAGTTCACCCCAGTATGACATGGGTAGAGAATACGCAAATTAGCAACTAAAGGTATTATATTCGACTTCCTAGTGTGAATGATTGTAACCATATCATGAGCTTAGTTTTAGGAACAACCCACAGTTAGCAAAACCTGGAGTCAGCGTTGTCTACAGTCATCGAGTTAGATTTTTAAAATGTTGGTCCGCTTGTGAACAAGGATACCAAGAGGAGACATTCCTCGGAAATTTTCTATCAATATTTCGTGATTCTCTAGCATATTCTCTTATTCAGTGCTTCGGCCTTCTCCACAACGTTGATGCTATCACCTGCCTATTAAGTTTTGCTAACATTTTAAATATGCATTTCAAAAATATCATGCAGGCAATCACATTGGATTTATATTTGTACTGCCACCCCTTGCGGAATGCCCCCAAAGTGGGGTCTTTAAGGTAATAAAGTGAAAGTGAAGCGAATGAAAATAACGATATTCGCGACACTTGTCTGAATGCAGCAGCACATACGCCCTTATTCCAGACAGTAGCTAACACCAGCATAGAATCAGACACGACAAAAACGGCTATCCAAAAGACGGAAAGCCACACTGCCCAGAGGCAGTATTTCTGGAATGAAAGCTTCAAACACAGTGAAATATTTTTTTCGGGGAACATCAAGTTGTTACTTCCCCTTTCGCTCGTGCTTGTATGGTGGCAAAACAAGTAAAACGGCTTTAATTCGGCATTGTGGTGTGCCGAACCACTGGAGGCAGGGGAGAGTGTTATAGAAGATAAAGGGGTCATGATCGGCTAGCTGGTGCCTCCCGGTGTCTAGTTTAATATTCCTCCATTCTGCAATTCCGCAAAGCTGAGATAAGTGCCAAAGGTGCTGAAATAACAAAAAAAATATGTTTGAGTTCAATAGGGCAAGTTTCGAGGGTCATTGCAAAGATTTAGATTATTCATATGCTTGATGTAGCTGACACCAATTTTATATGTGCCTTGCTAACGCGGGACCTGAACCCATGAGTTCCGAATTTCGTGCCCCTTGCTCCACCAACTCTGTTAAGGCAATGGCTGTCCAATCTTCTGGTTTCAGGGGTTCGCGTTACAGAACTTTGAGAGTGTTCACAAGCGCCACCCTCGGCGCATGTGACCAGTCACCAGTAAGCACCAGTAAAATGTCCTTATGCGGTAAGATGTCCCCAGTCACATGCAACAAAGGAGGACTTTTAACCTTGTACGCGAATATCACCGGATGACTACTCTATCACTGAACACTTCAAATATTCACCTTTGGCATTCACTTCAGAGATTTTAGGCGATACCTTCGCGAGTTCTACGTAGGTGGTCAATTGCGCTATTACCCTGCGCCCTACATCAATTCGTAAGCGTGGCTGACGCGGGAATTTCAAATTCAACTTTCAAATTTGAGACCGCCAACCTTACAGCTGTACAGAGCACGATTTCCTCGCAGTAGAGTCAGCTATTAGCTTTCTATTATACTCAAAAATATGCAGCTAACCAAGCAACGCAGCTTCAGTACGCCCGAACCACGTCGAAGGACCTACCTGTAATTGTAGTGCCTGACTTCGTAGCAACCGACAATATGATTTTAAGCAGCACGGTTTGGCACCCGCAAGAGCGCTAATGGCGGCTTTTAATTCGTGAGACTTACTTGCCTCAATGAGCGAAAACCTGTGTGTGTGACAACACTCGATGGTACCCATAAAAGATGCCGTGCTCATGCGACCTGGCAGGTGGCGGTTCAATTCATGATTTGTCGCGCGACGTTGCTCGGGCAGTGCAACCTGGTTCGCACAAACACCACCGGTGGAACCACCTGCCATCGCAGGGGAGTGGCGCACCGCTTGACAGCTGCACCTCTGCGCCAGAAGTTGTATAAAGAGTCTCAGTGATCTGTGAGTGTAAGGTTGAGAATGACCTCGAGCAGACAGTTGGCGCATCCGAATGCAGCCTCACGCGGCAGCTGGTAGGGAAAGAGGGCGCCGGCGAAGTAGGGCGGAAACTGCGGCGGCGTAGCGGCTGCGGCTACGTAGAGCCATGCAGAGGTAGAACCATCAGCTGTGTGGCATCGGGTCACATCATGCCGCAGCGCGCGGCAACTGCATTCATGAGGTGAGCGGCCGGGTTTCCGCCTTCTGACACATAGCCAGTCTTAAGTGACTCTGCCGACTTGTTTATTTCGGGTATATTTTTTTTTCATACCCAGTTCTTGTGGAGCTGTCTATGCGATGCGCCAATGTGGGCGTCCAAGACACTGTCGGAGTCATGTAGAGCGCTGTTTATTTCTCTAGTTCACGTACCTCCCGAACGCCGTAATATCATTATTCATCTCCTAAAAGAAAGACTTGTCATAGTAAGATGCTGCAGACAAGCCTAACGTAAAGACCTGAAAAAGAAACACGCAATACACAACCAGCGACGGAGCGCAATGAGCAGGACTCGAATGCAGCTGTCGTGCCCAACGCGCCTCCGACTTCATCCACCAAACAGTCACCAATCGCAGTTCCAGCAGTCCCCACTAAGGTACAATATGGCACGCTTCAAGAGCGAAAAATACTTATTTGGGGCTATACAAGGCTTGGCTTCATGCGAAATATGTGGCACCAATAAAAATCCCTACCGCAGCCGTAGCCTAATGTTTTGAGAACCCACCTCAAAAGCGGGGGGTGCAGGGTTCGATCACCAGTTCCGCTGGGTGCACTCCGGGAACACATGGGTACAATGTTTTCCATACCTGGTGCTCCAATTCTTTAGGGTGCAATACTTGGAAGTGGTCTTTGACCCAATCTTGAGGAGAAGAAAGAACCTTATACCATGGCGTTCTTGGCCACAGATGTCCTTGCGCCATAAAAATACATCATCACAAGTAATAAAAATCACACTAACTTGGCTGGCAATGAACCAGCTGAGATGAACTCGCCAGCAGAATGATGGCTAGCGGAACTGACAAGACGAGGAAGCGAGCTATGGTGACGGTAGAAGTTCCGCATGGTACACGATATTAATAGCAACTGTGCAGCAACGGGGGTTTGTGAGCTGCACACAATGTTCCTAACACAGGTCAAGTGGAGAAGAGCTCATAGAGGCGATAACCTCGCCGTGCATGCATGGTTTGCATGGTTGAGTTGAAATCCTCTCCAAGGTCTGCCTCCAGATATCGCATTGGCTTCTCTGCCTTTCAGGTGTTCTACGGCCAGCAACGTCGCAGGCTTTCACTAGATACTCGTCGCGTCGCTCTATCTGTTTAGCCACGGAACGCGGTCATAAAAGACGCGTCAATGAAAGAAGATCCACTAGCAGGCAAGACATCTCAAAGGGGTTCCTCATAAGTTCCATCGACAAGCGAAGCACTTTAGCGAGCCGATGGAGTGTTGATCGATGCCAGCTTCTTAGGGATTCTCTTCGATGCGTGGGCAGATGACCTGCTCCGAAAAAAGGAAGTTGGGAGGACAACAAACAGAAGAGAGACGAAGACGCGGGCGGCATCAGTGAGCGTGCATGAATGGTAGCCTTGAACGCGCCTGGGAGCGGGACAGCCCGAAGTAGATGCGGCAGGCGGAACAAGGATGGAGTAGCTTCCGCTACTCCGTTACAAGGACGGCGCATCTTAAATGAAAGTAACGACCACCTTCAAGCACTGCCTAAAAAAGACGTTGATGTCGCACTGTGAGAACGCTGTGAACCTTGAATGCTTCTGTCTTCCGCCTCGCTCTTTGTTACTCTTTTCAGGCTCAGAAATTCGCGTTTTTAAGTATGTTGGTAACATGTTCGGCTGTAATGCTCATTAAGATCATTTTCCTTCCTTGTTATTTGAAAATGCATAGCATGAGGCTACAAAAGAAAACGGTTGCAAAATATCGCGTCGGGAAGCTGAAAGTCGACTAACTTATGTGTCCTAAATAAAGCCACATGAGACCGTGGCTTTGGCCATTGACTCAGATTAATGGCTAGAGACGCCGCACGCTATACGTATAAGCGAAAATTAGTGTTCGCAAACATGAAGTGGAAAAGTAAGTGCTATGTGAAGGTAATTATCAGGAGCCGACCGATGCAAAGGGAGAAATATTTTTACTCTCAAAGTTGTAAGCGCTTCGTGGGTCACCTAATTAGTTGTTTTTCTGCTGCTGTACCAACTGGGTCATGTTTATTATTTATTGATTGCTTGATGGTTCATCGGTTCGATCGTTGGAAAACATGAAAATGTCAAACAAATTGTGAAATACGTGATTGTATTCGCAATGAATTGAATAAATAACGAAAGTATATTTTGCTGCCTTAACCTCAGCCTTCAGTTGATTTCTGTAAAATTAGTCTATATCTAGCATACACCGAAAGTCATTGGGGTAATTGAGAAAATAGAAATTCATTTTTTTACTCTATGTAAACCAAACACAAACTGAACGAACTATGTTAGCTCTAATGAGTTGCTTAGCGCATTTCAATGAAAACAAGGACACTATTATTGAATTCAAATTTTTAATACGCTAGAAACACTAAGTATTGAAATGAATGTACCACTTCCTTATGGCGCCTGTGCAGACTAACTAGGGTGGCTTAAATTTTATTCTGAGCCTGAGCTGCACTAGTACCCACTGTTGATAATTTAGTTCAACGCATCGTTGTGGCCACGATTTTTGGTAAGGTGGCGAGAAAGAAATGGTCCTTTTTGGAGCTGAGATTTGGAAAGAATAATGTTTGCTTTAACTTGCCGAAAACTACAAGAGTCTTACAAAAAGGTAAACTGTCAATTTGTACTGAAACGAACATTGGTTGACGCTATCAGAGACTTTGTGACATGTGGTGCATTACTCTTCCTTTAACTATCGCATTTGCAGGAATTGCGAAGTGGGATTCATGGTATATTTGCTATGCTTCTGCTGTTTATGTTCATGCATAATTCTAGTCAGTTTATTTAGACGGCCCATGAAATGGCATTTAGCACCAATTTTGATGGGAAAGTCATGCAAACAGCTGTCGAGCAATGTTTATACCTACATATTACTGCTAACTTGCTACGAAAATGAAGGCGTCAAAAAAGGCACGTGGTAGGCATGAAAATGAAAAAATAATGCCCTCAAAAGGCATTTACTGCAATTATTGCAATTGCTGTTAGGATAACTATTGCTTTTACGACAGTCCTCAAGCGCAACCCTGAGTAACGTGTGGCCCGAACTTTGTTCCTACCCTACAGGGGCACAAATAACGAAACTTTTTCACGTCAAACCCACAGTCACCAATCTGCACGCTAACAGGTATAATGTTTGAATAAATGATGATAATGGTGGTGACGATGACTATGATGATGATGGAGTAGCATGCCAGGCCGACAACCAGACAGACCTCTCCTTTTTCATTAAAGTCCCTCCTCTTCCTCCTACGCACTAATAATTTTCGCTTTAACTAGCCGAAAATGGCAAGAGTTTGACAAAATGTTAAACGACGCGACGGCCGCGCCATTCACTGGGTGCCATGGCAAATCGCCTTTTGATTTAGACTTTTTTACGCCACAGCGTTAGGCTCCTGCTCAGCGAGGAACATTGCGGTGCGGGCGTGTCGAAAAATCTCGATTGGTGGAAACGGTCACGAAGTGAAATGTTGAACTGCGGAATGACAATTGTCTTAACATGGCTTAAATTGTAATTTTGAAGTTGCAGCATGATTTAAATGACATTGTGACATCTAAGTATGTAGTGTATATCATTACGCTGAGAAGAAAAAAAGTGGCGTAATTAGTCGGGAATAGAACACGGTTGCGAGTCAGACATGCTACCCACAGGCCAATGATGAATGTGCGTTCAACTTCCTTACAAAGAGGCCTTGTGTGTTTTGTGGTCTGTCACGTTGTCTACTGCGCCTACTGATGTATGCTAATGACTAAATTAGAAAGACTAGCTAATTAAGAAGTGGGGTAATAACCATTAACGCTAGTGCCTGATGCCTTTAAGGCACGGCTTTTGTGTCGTCCTAATTTTTCTTTTGGCTTCTTCCTTTCTGCACATTGAATGCGCACGCAGTTCTTTACTTCGGCCTAATGCGCGTAAATGCGGGATGGCTTCGGATCTCGGCTGAATTCGAGAGAATGGTCTGACAGCCTCCACTTTAAAACGCACGGTAACGATACGGTAAAAAAAAAAAACGGCCGCTGTAGGCAATCGTTGCTTTGCAAACCCTAACGAGCGGAAAATTCATAAATTTGAGAAGAATAAAAAACGTTTTAATGAAAGATGTTCATTTTCCTTTTGAAATCAGGATGATTCTTTTAATAGTGAAAATATGTTTTTCAACACCGAATTTTCAGCTGTCCTACATCGATAGAGGGCAGATTTGCTACCTGTTACATGTCGTAAAGCTTCAAACATTATACTTATTTGTTTTTATTTTTACTTACAAAATACTGCGGACACTGAGTTCAAGCAGGGTGGGAGAACAAGTCATTCAAACCACAAAAAACACAACACTTAAAAAAACGACACAATATAGCAATAATTGGTTAACACTCATGGGACAATGGTTTAGTTAGCTGATTCCAATCTGTTATTGTGCGTGGAAAGAATGAAAACTTGTGTCTGATTTAGCGAATATAGGGGTTGGAAAACTGCGATAGTGCTGACGAGTTTATCTGGTTGGTGCCGGTGCTAAGTATCATCAGGGATGCAAACCAAGTTTGCTATGTAATTAGAGAGAAATAAATTCTAACCTAAGCTTTCTTCTCCGATGATCAAGTGGCTCGATTTTATTATTATTAGTTAAACTGGTTGGGGAGTCAGTCCTTGCATATATATATATATATAAACCTGATAGCTTTTCTCTGTATTCTTTCCTGATTTTTATGTTAGATTTAGTATACGTGTCCCACACTATGCATGCCTATTCGAGTTTGGGTCTAATTATTTAGGAATAACAAAACAACCTAATGTTAGAAGCGGCAATTTGACATCGGCATTAAAATGACATTTCTCACCACGCACGGTTGTTTTTTTGCAATAATGCGCAAGAATTATTAATGCGAAAGTATTTTTTCTTGTCTGATGAGTGGTGTTACCGAAAGCTGTGTACCGGCGCTGTGGGCTGAAGTTGTGGTCAAAGCGTGTCCGCACGAACTGAATAAAAATAACGGAGTCTAGTGAATGTACAGATGTCTCAAAACCGTATCTTGTAGATAAAGACTGAGGCGTGCACGAGTAATTATGAGCATCTAAATTACAGATGTACGCTTCCGGTAAATTTTCTCCGTGCTTGGAGTGCAGTGGTAGCGCCATCATAGGGCCCCCGCTGAACCCCCCTTCCCTCCCGCCTTACAGTGTACAAGCTGGTCCAGCAGATGGCGCCCGCGTAGGCGAGATGGCGGACGCCCATGACGATGGAAGGACGCGCAGTAAGAGAAATGCTTTCGTATTACAACACCTAAGCGGCCAAGTACACCTCTGTATTTTTTTATATTTCTTGCAGAATCGCAATGCAGTCGGTGTGCTCTATACTGAAAGTGGCGTCTAGAGAAGACTGGCCAATCTTTCTGAACTCGCACATTCCACGAACCTGAACGCGCACACCACAATTCTTGCACAAGGAAAGCTTAGAGCCTCTTGCTGAGACAGCGGGCGCAAGCTTTTACACTGTAAACGCTTAGTGTTAGTGAACAAATAAAGCAGTTTCTTAAATTTAGGACGCTTTGCATATATTGGCAGAAGCAGCACTGAACTTCCGTGACCGTGCGTTCTTATGCCTACTCCTTGCTATTTTCAGGAAGCTCTTTGACGTATAACTATGGCTAATAACGCTTCACCACACTGCTTAATACGGGCTGGCTGTCTGTAAAAGTGGCGCGATGCGGAGTTAAGTCAGGCGAGCTGACAGGGGACGGGGAATTCGCGCAAGGCGAACGCAAAGCGACGCTGAAGCGTACTCAACGGATGCGCGTATCACACCCGGAGCCAGCTTCATGGCGATCCGTCATCCCTGTATTGCGGGAAATGAGTCAAAATCTTGAAGAAGAGGAAAACTAAAAATCTCTTAAATGTAATTTATCAGTACTACTTTTGAAAAAAAGTCTCTAATACAAATATGCACGCTCATTGTCCAACGGATAAGGTTTGTTATTTTTTTTATGTTCCCTGACAGCTGAACCTGCGATCTCAATTTTCTCTCGCGCATTCGAAAGCCGGCATAGTTTATTCACAGGGCACTTTTACTAACTGACTCGTACGGCGAAGTACAGCGATTCTTTCCTAAATATCGCCATTTCAACGAGAAAATATTAGACCAACTTTTGCTGGCGAGATCCACTGCCGGCATTTGGAGCCTAAGTTCAAGCAAGGCAGTCGGCACTAACCTTAAAACGACACAGAATGAGCCCTGTTTGGATGAGCAGTAAAGGCACAGCAGGGTTCTAGCCGGGCCCTTAGAAATTTTCCTACCTCAATTCCAGACACCACCAGGGGTATCAAAAAGCGGGGCAGCACATCGCAAAGAACGAAAAAAACAAAGTTGTCAAGTGGCACCGGCGTTTCACGCGCGTTCGATGACGGCTGCTCGGCAAGCTATGATGCGTTTTCCATGTCGCTAAGGAATGATGCGGCAGTCGCGTCGTCCGTGCAATATATTCGGCTGAGCCTGATGACGTAGCGAGTTGAACATTGTTTTGTTTTCTTTTCAAATCTCCAGTGAAGTTTACGATGGCAGAAAGTTTGAGCATTAATGAAATGTTTTTTCTCGAGTAAATATGAAAAAAAAATAATCCAAAACGCACTGATTTTTATTAAATGTCATTTAATCGTTTGTATTTAATAACGTCAGTAAATTGTACTTGATCTAAAGACCGCCTATTGCGTAGCTTTTAGCACAGCAGCGCGGAAAGGAAATGTGATTATCGTGATTCAAATAACCAAGGTAAAAGCTGGGGGATGCTTAAGCTTGGCGTTTAAGAGTGCAACTCGATAGAGGTATCAAGTACCGTTCGCATCGCCTACTATATTACCTAATTCCTAATAAGCGTACTCATTATTGCTCATATACGCATGAATAAATGTCTCTCGGACAATTCACTAGGCCCAAGATCCCAACGCAGTCAGTAATCTCACCTTTATGCAGCTTGAACCAACGAGACTTCGTGGTCTGTGGACGGTGCACACGTCTCCCAATCCGAAGGTCCGGGGTTGGATTCCCACGCAATTCCGTTAAAACCCAATTTGGTTTTCAGCTATGTTTTATTAGTACCTTGCTTTAACCGCCATTTCTTTTCTCACGGCTTACGACGCCGACGTCGACGGCGATGACGACATCGGCTTCTCTACGACACGGTACCCGTAACACTATGACGATGGAAGTGGGCGCAAAGCCGAGACTGATTTCAAAAGTTTTGGAAGCGCTCTTAGGCCGCGATTGCTCGCATCTGCGCTATCGCAGTAAAAAAGAGGTTCACGCGCAATTCGTCATTCTGAAGCGTGTTTGTTATCCGGTGCTTCTGGTTTATCTCGACAAAGAAATGGGGAACTCTCGGCGTACTTAGAAAACAAGTGGGCCCGTTCTTGCTCAGTTGCTTTCCTGCGGAAGAGAACGGCGAAATGCCCATTGGAAGCTCTAGCGATTCGACCATCAGCTCTAAGAACTGTATTCTGGCATCCTTCATGAGTCCCGCTGCTGTCAGAGGATTTCCGGAGTGAAATAAAAGCAGGCGTCATTTGAGGTTAGGCAATACGGCGCAATCTCACACCACAAGCGCTGAGGCATTTTCTTGCTCTTGGGTGAGCGAATACGTTTCTGTTCTCTGTGTGGTGTTCCTTCCACCGTGACGCAAAAGTTACGAAAGCTGTCCTTCTTATGGTTCTAAAAGTGAAGTTGTGTAGTTGAAATGAAAAGAAACATGGGAATGAGCGCAGATGTATGACGCTGGAGTGGAAAATAGTAGTATGCTAGCAGGGCAAAATGGATTCCCCGAGAAATAAAAAGTAATCGAGCACGACCTTGAGCCAGATATAGCAGCGCTTGTGGGGAATTTTCTGTATTCAAGTGCCTGTGGTGGCCGAAAGAGAAGATAATAAATGGAGCTTCCTTAAACAGGTGTTTGTTCAGCATTCGACTCAAGCGGATGATGACGATGGAAATGAAAGTGGGGGTGGTATTCCAGATAATAGATACGTGATGGTCTCGCCGTGAAAAAAGAATAACGAGCAACGTTTATTGGTTTGGTGGGTGCAGCGACTTCCGAGTGGTCTGCAGCATCCCTCAAGGAGCTTCTTGATTTCATCGTGAGCCCATTCCAGGCCCGTTCAAACAGCTTGAAAAGTTTTCTTTTTGCGGCATTGGGATGGAGCGGGAATTTAGGCATTAGACAACGGTCACTTTCAGCGTCATATCTGCTGCTATTTCGATGAAGTGTTCGACTATGTTTGCTGGCGGGAGTTTAAGGGCATAAGATGTTTTCGAAAATCTTGTCTTTGTGGGAGCGAGAAGTACCCCGGAAAGAAAATAACGTCTCTGTTCAAAAGTTTCAGAGATGAAAAATACGGGGTATTTGCGCCTTTACTTCGGCACGCGCAATCTGCAACTCTTCGGCTACGTCATGAGAGGTGTATTGAACCCGGTTTTGTTATTATTTCTTCTTGTTCGTTACCCTACTAGCGCCAGCAAATTTATGTTGTCATAAACTACCAACTAGTCGACGAGCAATTTCTTATATGTCAAGATTCATTACACTTTTATACAGAGGGCAGGAAAAAGGAAATTTTTATCTCTCGATGCCGACTGAGGAATGTGACGCCGCTGCTGATGCCAGGCGACCACTGTCCACATCTCCTGGGAATGCCATGAATATTCGAAGCTCCTTCTACTCGCCAGACTTTCTATTGCTATTTGTGCGGCCCGGTTGTTCTAAGCCATGCCAACACGACCGTCGCCCAGGCCTGGGAAGGCTCGAGGAATGACAGTGGCATAAGGTCCGAGCATCCAGCTTTACTGCAGTCTGCGCCGACGCAATGAGCACCCGCCTCGGCCGTTACGAGAATGGCGGGGCCAAATGGCCGCACAGATGCAACGGGAAATGTGCGCATGAAGGATTTTAGTAGGCGCTATTTAAATAAATCCATCAATGAATCTCCTAAAACGCCATCTTTGCAAAACATACATCACAGTGCCATTGCTGGCCTCCCCTACAGCGACATTTGCGCCACAGCAATGTGGTAAAGAAGAGTGTGGCTGGCATGCAGTATACCTAAATAATATTTTTTTCCTGCCTTATGAAAGAGTTCACATCAACTTAGAAAACAGATTTTAAGCGCCGTACTCTTCATTAAAAAGAATACTGCCCTGGTTTTTAAAGCAGTGTGCAAAACAGAAAGGACTGTTTTGGAGCGCACATAGATTTCTATTTTCACCACTGTTGAGCATTGTGTGTCTCCAGAATATAAAATGCAAACTTTGCGCGTTTTGTTTGCAAGGAAATCATTTTACTTGTAATTTTAGGTAGCGCGGTTTTCAACAAGTAAGCTTGTGAGCAGAATGTCGTCCATACTTTCTTGTCGTCTATGTCCATACTTAGGTTTAGCCACGATACCAGTATGGAAGGAACATAAATTATGTGCTTCCAAGGTGCAGCGGATTAATAAAATTATCTATGCTTAAATTAGAAACTGATATATTCTTATAATTGTCCTATTCATGCACCCGAATAACATAAAAAGAAGAATAACTGCAGAGAATGCTGTTTTATTTCTTACCGCCAGGCGGCAGCGGTAGATTTTACTGCAGTGATCAGTGATATCGGCGTTGATGACAACGTTCCCGAAAGTGTAATCGGGACGTGAAAAACAGAGATGACTGGGATGCAGCTCCGTTCTGGTGCCAGAGTCGTAAACGTTTTGGGTGCTCTGGCTCCCGTGATTGCATTCGCGCGGTGGCAATCTCCGGCCAAAGCAATCAGTAAATATAGGTGACGCTGTCGTAAAGCCAGCCTTTTGTGTTTTATTCTGGGAAAACCACTCCAGCTTCTTGATGGAGTGGATCACTACTGAAGGCGTTTTCTTGGTGTGGCTCTACAGTGTCGGAAGATTTATCACGATTACCTCGCCGCTGTTCCCTATTTTATGGAGTGCAAAAGTAACATGTTCTTGGTCGGATGCGTTCTTTAGTAACGACCTTGAGAGCCGATGTATACTTGAACAGTGGTGTCCGAGGTAGCAGTTGATGGCCTGTTGTTTTGCAGGCTCGCCACAACTCTGAGCTTATACAGTGTTTGGACTCAAGCTGCATTACAAGGAGTTCTTGTTACCCTTTTGTTTTTGTTTCGACCAACATATACCAAAAAAGCATTTTCTGGTATTGTCAGATATAAAACTACTTATAAAATTCGATTTCTTAAGAAAAACATCATTCAAAAGCAGAAACTTACAACTCTCGCTGCATGTGCCTAGACATCATAACAAATACCTCTTTTCTACTTAGAAATAAGGTAAATTTCACCTGTCCTTTAATGAAAACGAAAAGGCTAATTTTGCAAGGGTAGAAAGTTCCTGGTATGTTTGTTTGCTTTTTCATAGTAAATAGAATGCACTCTAAGAGGTGGTAATGAAAACTAAATGTGTCTGCCGTTGAACTGAACAAATTATGCAAATCAAACACACCTGAATAAAAAGTACGAGCTACATCTGAAGTCTGATGTGGATCAATAATTTGTAATAATTTTACTTCTTTCTCCTTGCCAGAAGCATGAACGCGATAGTTTCTGATTAACTGACTCTGAACTTCAGCAGTAGTATTTATGTATGACGTGTTCCTGTGAAGTCGAAAAATCATAATCAGCCTACCTAATGGCATTACATGTATTCAGCTTCACCTCGAATAGAGAAGGGAGAAGGCAATCTTGATTGGTTTATTCGCGGCGCTTCAAGCTTCTGCGACATGCTAGGATAATTCTCACAACAAATTCAAAAATTCACTGGCGGCTCATTTTCTAAGGAGCGTACCTTTTGTGGTTTCTGCTTTTCCCTTACAGATTAATTGATTTATATTCGCCTTCAGTGGCTGACTTGCTTCATATCGCCTCAGTTGCACGCAATGAAAGAACCTGATTTTACGTCCTCCGCCACGCAGCTTGAACATAGATGGCATATATAGAGTCAAAGGTAGATAAAAAGAACGTTTCAATTATGCTAAAAAATACTAACCACCATCCAGACTCCTGAAAACCGATTAATACATCAGTTACCCAGTGTCCCCGGACATTGCACAATATTGCAATGAACACAAGAAAAGTGTGCCATTTTGGGGAAGGAAAAAGGGCAAGAAGAAGCGCAGAGCGGTAACCAGACCTGAAACTTCAGGAAGGTAGTTCTTACAAAATCCGGCGCTGCTGTAATCGCGAAAAAGCACGCTAAAAAAGATAGCAATCGGCTCAAGAACTTAGAATTTAATTGTTAGGCGTTTCTAAGGTCTATTGGCTCAAGCCTAAATTTAGTGCTTCAGCATAGCCTTCCCCAGCTTTTGTAAATAGTTTTACAACGTCTTTCACTCATCGATGCGCTGAAAGACAGCCACCGATACCTCTTAAGTGAAGAAAACAGTCCCCGCTGTGACAACTGTTGCTCAGTTAAAATATATGATTACTTTTTTTACAGTGCTCAGCTTACGCATTGGGGCAAGCGACCTATAAAGACAGCATGGAGGCCGTTACAAGAAAAACAGTAACTATGAACTGTACTTAAGGTATATCAACCTACCTTTCATAGCAGCGCAGTGAAATCCAATTCTTAATTATTCTAAGACCATTACACATATCGGTCCACTTTAAAGCATTCTTGTACCCCCACCCAGCCTTCACGCTATAAATTCTCCCTGAGCTGAACATTTCTTATGCCCATCTTGATCACAGTATAAATTTCGCTAACTTTAAAACCATCTTTCACTTCTCATTATCCCTAATCTCTCCTTTAAGATCACAGAATAGAGTTTTCTTTTTTCAACCTTTTTATCCTTATTCTTTTACGAAATTGCTCTCTCCAAACCTATCCCCAACACATTGTAGCATATCAGCGCTATTGACTCGCCAGCAAAAATCTGTTTTTTCTGATAGACCCTGTCTCGCACTCTCTCTTTCTCAAATTCTTTAAGTGTAAGCCCAGCTTGGTGGAAAAAGCAGCCCATCAAGTGAACGCCGTTCAGCTAAACTCCCGTTTTATCTACGAAGAGCTCTTTCTTGCGGCCTGAACTGACGGCAGTCAAATTTAATGAGCAGCAAAAGCACTCAGCGAGTGCATGGAGCGTAACTGGGCCGAACGACAATCTTTCATGCAATGGTGTAGGCGACGGATACCAAGTCTCAGAATACAAATATGTATACAGGGTTGCTAAAAATTTGCAAAGCCACCACGCCGGAGCTGATGGCTTTCTCTGTCGCGGAACTATGATCGCCGGCGTGCTCCAGGTTCCACAGGCTGAGAGTGAAGCTACACCCTAAAAACGGGTACATCCCTCTGCTTCTCTTTCTCCCTTTCATAAATATGTCACGAAAAAGCTTGAGCACTGTCTTCCTTGGCTGCGTTCGATCTTTATTCGGCAACACTAGAGATTATGACATAAAAACGAATAATTTTTCGGCGTCAAATAGCGAATCATACTATGAAGTGTTACTGCTGCTTTTTTGCGCATCGAGAAAGCCTCTAAGCAAAAACGAAAAAAAAGAACTACTAAACCAAAGAAGCATAGGCTACATTCGGACGGCAGGCATATACAAAGAACCCATGCCGCACGTACGCGTTACAATAAAAAAAGCCTCCATCACCTATACGGCGTAGAGCAGAAGGGTGTCATTTCTTAAAAGCAGGACCTTTGCAATACGCACCAATGTGACGCCGTGGGATGGTTTTTATTTTACGCGCTATAGACCAAGAATTTGTATTGGTGCCAACATTTTTCAACATGGCTTTTATCCTTTTATCCTAGGGTTTATATGACATTCCTTACGCACGTTCACAGTGTACGCTAATGACATTACTTTGTGATGTATTAACTGCAATCTGCAGACTAGGAAGTCCACTTTACAGTCAGCCTCAGATAAAATTGTTGCCTAAGCTTCGTCAATCATTTTTCAGCCACCCGTGAACAGAAGTGCACACAGGTGCCCACAAAAGTTTTTAGATGCACGCAAATTTCTAAAACGCTTGTTTTCTTGGAAGCCTAAGCATGCTGCCGTGACCTGAAAAGTTTGCTCGGCACATCCTTTCGCGATCTCCAGAGTGGACCCTCAATTTCTTACTGCTCCTGCAGGCAGCAATGAAGTTGACTTTTTCTTTTTTGCTTTATAGTATGCAAAATTTAGGGGACATTGAATTATATGATCTGCTGCGCATGCGGTTGCATTAAAATCTGATATCCATTCGGCCACCTTCTCCTCAGTCATTGCTGCTCTCCGCATGCGCTGAGCCTGGGCGCTGCAGGTTGTCCATCTGCAGCAACATACCTTCGTCGCCACCCTCTCCACTTGCGGGAACTTTCCACTATGATAGATACAAGCGGTGGCGATTCCCGCTTCCTTCCAACCGGATAACCAGAGCTGTCCGTATACATGTCTGTACAAATCGAAGCCCAGCTGCTGACTGCCGCCCAGCCCGCCACCGCGCTTGGCCGTGTCACGGTGTCTTGTGACATCGCACACCTCAGCGACCAATAGGTGATCCGCCATCTCACCTTATAGCGCACCTGCCAAATCAGTTTTGTCAGGTAGTCTCACGACCACACACACCCACTCAACTAGTCAGCATTCGGCCATGGCGTGACCTTCTCACGGCATCACTGCCTCGACCAGTCAGCAAATTTTATGGCTCACCACCACGGTTTTTTTCAGTGATGAAGCTTCTAATGCTGTCACAATTCAACATTTCTGGGAACCTTTATCAGTTATCTCGGAATTCGAAATAGATTGCGTGCCCTCAGTGTAGCCAAGCAGGAAAATCATCAATGTCATTGTTTGCTTCTGTTATCTTGCTGGCCTACTTGTATTGAATGACTGGTTCAACATTGTAGGTAACCAGCGTTTCTTTATTTTTGGCCTTTGTTCCCAAACGGATGAGGTTTTAGCTAAACGCAGCTCCGAAACAGAATTTTTCTTCTTTCTTAACGATTCACTCTTAACACGTATTTTCGAACGAATATTTTTGTACTCAACCGGGGTTTTCAATCAAAGCTTCTTAGGGTACGTTATATCGCCTCCCATATGAAATATAAAGTGGAAAGTGAGGCCCGACAAAAATTCATTCGGAAAAAAGATGAACAGGCCATCATGTCAATTCGGTTCTCTCGGAGAAAAGGGCGAAGAGCTTACTGCGTAACAACGGTTCTAGCTAGCATTCTGTATTGTGGTTCACGTCCAAAACAACTTTCATCACATAAGCTTTACTTGGCTACACATTACTGTGTAATGATGAGAAATCCTGAAGTGGAGGCTCGGATTCGGGTCTAGGGAGAGAAACCGTCACGCTGTATCGATTCCAGAATTCATCTAATGCGCTTCTGGGTATTTCAATGCAGAATGTAGAATGTATCAGGATAATGTGAATAGGTGCGCTTCAAAAATGAAATTACAATAAACAGACCTCGGAGTTCTTTTTTTTTATTTCTTGAAGTTCACGGTGCCCCACTCTGGTCGGTTCGTTAGAGTTCTGTACTTAAGACTTGCCTTTCAACGCATGAGACCTTGCGGAGCCAGCAAAGCGAAAAATAAAAGAAATGGACACCATCAAGCGATCGGAGCTGAGCTAAGTGCAGTATTGAATTCTGCAGCGAACTGCAATTGGTCAGCAGGAAACAAACCGCCGTACCACATAGTCCACAATCCAGAGACCTTACTTACTCTAAGTGATTTTTCTTTCCTGGGCTGCCTGCCTGGACTACACTTTAAGCAAGAGTTTCAGCAAACAGTCCGAATCAACGAAATACTAGGTTCGAGAAGACAGCGGTGAAACAGTTGGCGATTCGCTTACGAGCACTCTGTGAAGTATCTTAAGACGTGTATTAGTGTATGATTCAATGACGGGAACTGCACAGTGAAGGGCAAGGCAGAAGAGTTATAATAAATTTTGAAATTCGTAATGGTGTCTTGTAAGGGAAGGTAAATCTTGCGGAAAGTTATAGTCTGTGCAAATTCAGTTCAGATGTTAGACCGCTTTGTGTTAGTTTGTCGTCCATACGTCTGACAGTCAAAACTTTCATACGTGCGTTCATGGGTATTCACTGACACTGAGAACTTCCTATTATGCAGAGTCGTCTGTATTATCTATTGTTGATAGGAGTGTTCTGGAAGTTTTGTCTTCGGTTCTATGATAGCCACATGTTGTGGTGTAGTGCATGGTGTAGCAGAGGTGATACTTTTGAAGGACCTTTCTTCTCCCCTTATCAGGTTCCCCAGCAGTTTGTAGGCACTGCCTGAGTCACTGCTGCTGGCTGATAACTAGCAAAGAAAGTTATTCGCCTGCTTCGGCATCAAAGGCGATGATAACTTATTGAAATAAAAAAAGGAATAAGTTTTGAAAAGAACGCTTAGAAAATAGTGTCAGGTTACTGGTTTAACCCGCCCCCGAAATCGCGACTTCAATAAGCGCTGCCTTTCGGTAATCCCGTCAAAGTGCCCTATTGCAAACGAATTGTTTAGTGCTATTCGCTGTTACAAGCATATAAAGGCTTCTAAGTTTGACAGCTAACGGGAAGCATATATACTCTGAACGCTTGAGATCCATACTCACAAAAGGATACCAAACAAGTGATGGCCATGCAGCAATGGCAAATGTTAAATTAAAGATTTTTTTCTGCCACCGGAAAAAGCTTTTTTTTTCTTCGGAAGAACATGACACTGTTCTGCTAATCAGCGCTGCTACGGCGAAACGCTAAATCAGTTGTTCGTCTACAGTGTATACCCTGCTTATGCTGCGCTGAGACATTTCTGACAAATTTTAACAATACGTAGAGCTACAATATATTGGCTCACTGTTCTAAAACACTTGGCGTGCCGTTTTCTGCAAGCTGAAATCTGGAACTGTAGTCACCAATGTTGCCACTGATTTGAGAGCAGGCACGAAACGAAACTGTAAGAAAATTTACAAGAAAAAGGCATGACACGTACATGTTTAGGAAGAAAGCCAGTTCTTGCAAGTCGGGGCAGTGCTTGGACGAATCCTGTTTGCAGTGTGGTTAGAGATGATAGCACATGACCTTTCTTTGCCACCTCTCAAGAATATGCGAAGTCTTCAAGTTTTATTACGGGGCACAGTTATGATGAAAAAACTGTAAGCAAATACTTACTTTATTTCTTTGGCGGATTGCATGTAGCTCGCTGAAAGTAATTCCCGTGAACAATGTGGGAAAAAACGCCCCTATCTTGTAAAAAAAATTATCTGATAACAGCTCGTTGTTGGGTTACACAGAGAGACATGGGACAGGCCTTTCTTCTTCAGTGGGTGTAGTCAGGCTGATGATGATGGTGATGCGTGGTTATGGTAATGATTATTATTCATTTGGTGCTTATTTATATCTACAATTTACAGCGTGATACTCCCCGCACAACTGGTATCGTTTCCTAAGAGAATGCGCCTTTGTTTGAAACTTTTCTTTTCGCTACTCAATGGTGGGTGCTGAAATATGAGCGTGTTTTCTACTACCTGCTGCTGAATTCATGCCATTCTTTGTTCCACGAGATTGGGGCATTTTGTGTAGCTAGCCATTTACCAGCATTTGCAGCATCCTAAAGCTTGCCGACCTCGTGGGACGGTCGAGAACTTAGGGTTTCCGGAGCTCTTCTGCTCCGCGAAATATTCGCAAAATGCGATTCTAGCCCAATGCGCGAAATGTCTATTGCGCTAAAAGTACTCTTGTTTCAGTTCTCATTTTGCATCTTCTCGCAAGATTTCATCGCGCATTGCTACTCATTTACTGGCAGTGAGCGTGCGAAATTGTACCAGGAAATCAGGAAGTAGACACCAATTCCTCTTGACTTTCCATTCCTCACGTTAACTTTCTTTTCTCAACATTCTCGTTCTTGTCTTTCGTGCGCCTCTTTGACTCTAAAGGAGATTTAAAGAGCGCACAAGATTCGCTGCACCACAGTTCCCCAGTAAAACGATGTAACCCCTCCCGTCGATACGTTTTGGCCTTTTTTCTTCTTGATTGCTTCGTCTTGGACTTGGGCCTATTAGGCAAACAAAATAATTTTGTTAGGCATCCAGACCGCTTTGGTTGCTAAAAACGAGAGGATACCAGTCTATTCTTGCAAAAAAAAAAATGTGCGGTCGCATGTCGGTGCAGTACTATTAGTAGCTTTGTTCAGTGAGCGAGGTGTGGTTTATTAAAAATTTCCGCGGCCGCAACACGATAGTGCCCAATGAAACAGCGTCATTTTCTTCAACTTTGATGATAAAACGTTCAGTTGGGACAATGAAAATTTTTCCAGCTTTGAAGTTATTTACCGTGCAAAGAAAGCCTTGCTCTCTTGTTTCTGAAGCAGATAACAACGTAGAGAACAGCAAATGAATGGAGAAGAAAGTGATCAAATAAACAGAAGCTATGATATGTGTGAATATATTTGGCAGATAACATGAGTAAGAGTGGACAAAAGTTTCAACACATGCATCATGCCCCTTGTTCCGCTTTGTGCGCATTCTTCTCTTTAGAACTTTTGCTGCAAATAAAAAGGTCAGAGTGAAAGATACGGGGCAACGGGACATGTCTCGATAAAGCCAACAACCTTTCTTTGAATTTCCCTCCGGCGCTGCGCGAAGGAAGTATAAAAAGACGCAGAAATATACACGCTGTCAAGGCGATAAGAGCGGGACGCTACTGACAAGGAAGAGAAGCTACTGTCAGGCTGCTGCGACGCGTAGATCTAGTATTCACGGTGAAAAACGGACGTTCGTGTATTGGTGGCTTCTCGGGTCGATCGCTGTGTTCTTATTCATGAGGTTTGGCGATCGAAGCGTTCCTTTTAGTAGGAAAGCTAGGCGAAAAAAAAACGAAATCACTCGTGCATTAGAACAGGCGCCTGCGCTGGGAATGCTGTTAGATATCTCTGCAATAGTTTAGCCTTCCGAGAAGCAAACCGAATCTGACTCGAAACTTCGAGGCGATGCCCATTAAACGTAATGGCTATATCGCATATGTACCCGAAACAACCTGATATCAGAATTCTATTGCGGTAGTCATCCTAGCCTACAGTCAAGCATGCTGCGTAAAACTGGTATTAATAAAACAACTGGAGACCGCCTTCCACACTCATACAGTCGTTTTCTTTTATAATGAAAGTCTTCAGGATAGTTTTTGCAGATGAAAAGTTTCAGCTTCAGTGATTAAAAGCCTAAATTTTTATTTAAAGTTTCTGGTTTGACAAACCTGTGGATGTCATATGCTTGAGGAAACGTGTCTCGTCTTTAATACGCACCTTTTGGAAATGGTACCACTGGAGTGCGTGTATTTACTTCATCTTGATTGGAGGCTGCACCCATCAACTCCAAATGATATCTTTGGAACTTCACGCTAAACACTGCAGATTATTTGGAGATCAGTAATGATTCTAATGCTTCTAGTTCCCATTCAGACGCAGGAACCTTCCCTTAAACGTAGATCCGAACTAAGCCGCATTAATGGAACTTAGGCAGCCAACATAGCAATATTGATAGAAATAAGACAACATTGTAGCCTTTCTTGTGGTTGGTGTGAAATCCTGTTGTTCCGTTCAGAACAAACAATGAAACCTTCACCTCGTGTCGAGATAGTTAGCATTTCAATGTGTATTACTGGTCCCAACACATCTAAAAAAATGCAGGAACCCAGAGTGCGAAGCTAATTTTCCACAGTTTACCTCCCAACTGTTAGGCACGGAAGATGCCGCAAACCGACAGTCAACAAGTAGCAGCCAAAGTAGCCGCGAAAGTTGGTGCCGAGGTGGCCACCCGCGAAGTGTCTGTCTGTCTGTGGTTGCCAGGAAGAAAGAAAAGGAAAGTGCACAGGCCTGCTCACTGGCTCAAGCCGAGCCACAATCGCTACCACGTGCAGATAGTAGGAGATTTGAAAGATGGGATAGAAAGACACGATAGTAAAGACGCGCTAAAGAAAGGGCCAACCCCGGAGGTAGTGCAATACCAGGCCAACCGGTGGCGGGAGTGAAGCATCCTTCAAACTCTCCGCCACATTTCCAAAAATAAGTCCAATTGGACCCGTAACAGATACTCTACGGGGTACACTAAGGGTCCGACAGGCTAGAACGCCATCAGCCGCAAAACGGCCCTGCTTGGCTATAAAGAAACAGCGTCACTGTCACGTTTGCATATACGCCTGAGCCGCAGTTGATATCGTTGTTTACGTAGACATCCTGCCGCCAGTCTAGGCGAGGAGCCTGGTGGCGAAGTTACGCAGTCCCCCCTTTCCTCTATCCATCTGCCGCGGGCCATCCTTTGTGGCACTCGCGGCATCATCAACTCATCGAAGGTCGCGTCATTCGCAAGCTGGCACTGCGGCTTTCTTCTCACAATGATACTGTCTTCGATGTATGCGCACATACTCTCCCATTATCTAGAATATGACCCATTTAGGAAATGATTCATTATCTCGACAGATGAGGCACTTCTGCCCGAGGTCCTTTCATGCTACGAGAGCGAGCTTGGCTGCCTCCGTTGAAACCAGTGTGTGGCTCAGTTCGCGTGTTTCCAAAGAAGGCCGATCGCCACGAGGTCAGAAGAGTTAATAATCCCATTAATTTTCTTCCATGAAGGCGCTGACTGCAGAGTAGACCTGTTTAATTTATTCACTCTACCTTGGAATTGTGAGACTTATGAGACTGGTGGCGTGATTAGACAACAATGCAGATATTACATCGATTAGATATTGGGGTACCTTACGCTGTTAGCCTTAGCACAGGTCACGCGTCTTCTCCATGTTGTGCAAAGACGAGAACATTTTCCTGCTGGGAAGCTGGGTTAGTTTTCCTGTGTTGTTCTGATGAACATTGTCTGCGATGGGAATAATATGCGATTTTGCACGACACGCTTTTCTGTATTAGATGTCACTGTCAAAAAATAAAAAAAGACAACTGTTTGGTTATGACGTCTGAGCAGGGAGATGTTAAAGTCGCATTCCTTCTTCGTCGATAAGATTAATTTTATAGATGGAGGTGGGAGGACCACCTCGGCGAGGACAACGCCTCTGTACGAGAACATGACAAACCGCAGCAGTGAAGTAAATGAGAAGCAACTTGCGCGAAGGCAGTACACATCTCAGCGTTTTTTCGAAGACTGCTTGTGTTTTGGAACCAATAATGGAGTGCGTAATTTCGATGTTTGAGGGCTGTGTCCTCGTAGGACTTGAAACTCAGCAGAATGAGGATTCTGACACCTAAGCTTGGATTCCATTGTTTCCCAGATTGTCCTTGTTATCGCGAAGCCGGATCGATTGGGCGTCGTCTGATGAACTGACAAATTGGTACCGATTGCAAATCAACCCTGATGCCCATCGTCCCTCGTAGGGTTCAAACTTTCGCGAAATGGTAGTTCGCCCTTATTTCCAGGCCCTGACTGCCGCACCTATCTCCACTGAAACAGGCATCCCTAAAGAGGGAGGAACAATTTACTGAGGGGAGGCAGAGAGCTTGACGGATGTGTTTTCTCTCTCAATATTTTATGCTATTTCCGATGCATCAGCCTGAATTCCATATTTTCACTTCCTTTATATTGTGGCTTTGAACGAGTATTGGAGGCGTACTTCTCGCAGCGATAATAACAAATCCTCTATGTAATGAAACTACAATTCACAAAAACTATCAGGTTGATACGGGTAGGGACGTATATATGGACCGCCGCTGTTTACTGCAGGTACAAACTAGTAAGGGTCCGTCTTTGCTCTCATACTGGAGATACCGAACCAGCTAGAGGCTTGGAAAGGTTAAGACTGTCCCAGTTAAGTGCTAATCGGAGATGTAAACCTGCTGAGGAATTAAACACGAGCATAAGAGTCTCGTGTAGCCGTAGACCAAATCAACCTGATTGTAAATTATTACCACACACAGTAGCAGAATTCTCTTCTTTGGCCAAGCTTTCAGATGAAGAGATAACTCATTCATTATTTAGCCAGCTGCATCGACGTAGCGGTGAAATTTCAAATCAGTGATTCATGAACAACTTAAGAGGCAAAAGTGAGCAAAAGGAATTAGATTTTTATCAGAGATATGAAGATTATGCTGGATGATACTGAACCACAGTGGTGGCCACCGAAATGTGCATGGGGTGCATCATCGCAAGCTATGTTGTGCGCGAATTGCCTACAGCAAAAGAATCAATTTTTTATGGATTGTCCTGGAGGAAGCCACAGTGCATAAATAATCATGCGTGGAAAAGGCAATGACCAGCCAGTGTGTAAGAACGCTGCCTTCGCTTTTGAAGGGTCTAATAAGCCTTATATCGGATGATTTTCTTTAACATTTAAATGTTATTATTTTAAACACAGCGAAAACATATGATGGCGCTGTCTCTGCATGTGAACTGCACAGCAATGGGAATATCATGTACGTTACTGGGCTCAGGCAAACGTTGATTAATCAACTAAATTATCACATTGAGTTTTGAGTTCTTGGTACTAGGACGCAAGATTGCATTGTGCCGTGTACATAGAAAGCAAGGGTAGTTTTGAAATGCTCTGAATATGTGTTGTTGTTCGAATTATGCAAGGTCATAAATGTGTTGGAGGAGCATTTTACAAGGAAAGCCGGCTTCGTTCGCATATTTAATGCCGCAGGTACAGACTCACTTTGTGTCTAATACGACGCAGCAGTTAACACGGTTTCGGAAACCATACCGCAGGCTGATTTTATAAATGCGAACTGTAGGCAAACCAACTCTACAAGCTTTGAAAAGTGCGCTTTTGGCACTTTATATATTCAACAACAATGCTTGTACAGAACACATAAAAACTTAGCTCCTCTTCTATGATCTTGGACTTCCATTTTGAATTTGGGCCTTATAGCTGAGAACTACGAGGTTACTTGGTCAATTTGAGCTAATTGATCGTGTTTGATTTCAATTCATTGTATACAGTCGGAGGCAAAAGAGAGCCCCTCCCCCCCCCCTCCTCCCCCCCCCCCCCCCCCCTTGTTCTGAAGCTGGCTGAAGCTCGTCAGGTAGCACTCGCAAGAAGAGCAGCAGGCTTCAGAATACGGAATGAGGGGGGGGGGGGGGGCTATTTTTTGCCCATCACTCTATATTTCGTGGTTCTTGCTGCACAGTCCACCTGTACAAACCAAGCGGTGGGTTTCTCATACATTAAAAGCTGAGTCGGAAGCAAATCGGCTTCAAAGCTACCGTTTGCGGTCTGTGAAGCGAACTAACGCATTATGCCAAGTCTTTCTGAGTTAGAGCACCGCGTCTATCGGCAGTTACGCACGTGCGTTAACACGGCAAGTCCAGCTGCCGCCACTTCAAAAAATATATTCTGAGGTGTTGTAAAGCTAATAGCAAGCACATCAAAATTAGGGACATCAGTGGCACCTCTGGAGAGCCTGCAAAGAATTTCCAGCACACTTGCAGGGCAATCGCCAAGCTGAGACCACAAGCTGCGCTGCAATAGAAAAGCTGCGCTTCATAAAATATAAAGCAGCAGTTGCTATACAGGCTGATACTTTTATTTTACGATAGACTTCTAGACAGGCCGGTTTTCCGCACTAAAATATTAAATTTAAGACAAACAATGATTTTCTGACATTTCAAAGAAATCGAGCAATGTGACAGTTTGGCAAATATCACCCCCAATAAAAATTTTGCTGTTCACGTTCTCCAGCAGTTTCCAGGAAGTAATGTTTTACAAATGCATGCAAAAGGCGATCCATTCAGAAAAAATGTTCTTTGTTCCTTGCGCAACAACAGCAACAATGTTCACAGTGGCTTATTTTTTTAACATTCATGGTCATCAGAATTATTGCATGGCTGTGTGCCATGACTCTCTATCAGTGTTTAGCAATCAAAAACTATCAAGTGCTAAGAAAGGCTTTATTTTGGAGAGTTGTACGCGCCATACGATGTGCGCTTGAAAGCGCAGACGCCAGTTCAGTGGTCAAAGAACGTTTAAAAGCCGAAGCATCTAAAAGAAAGAACTAATTACATTCAATGAAAGTTAAGAACTTGCCCCAGTTAATGGAGCTCTGCCGTAATAATCAGCTTAGACGCATTGAAAGGAAGAATAAAAGCGCCAGTAAAACTCTACCTTTCGTTCCTCTTTCACCTGAAAAATAAAGCATCGCTCAGAATGTTAAAATATAAAATAGGATTCTTGTTTAGGTAAAATAAATGCTTTTATAATCACAGAAGTTAGTTGGCTCACAAGCCCAGTATTTGAGTCGACACGTGTACAAATTTGCAGCTGCTTAAATAATTTAAGACATTATAATGAAAAAATAGCGCGCTGTATCAAGTAATTGCTGGGTTCTATGCCCTAGTGCCCTGCCTTCCTCTCTGTTTTTTTTTGTTTTCTCCTAGGGCGAAAGTATATCCAAACCTCATTTCAGTGTGCAATCTAATACGAACACCCCTCCAGTGTTACTTGTGTTAGAGGAAACATAATTGGGGTGTGACTTTTTTCTCCTAATGGTCTCACATTGCACAACCACACCAGAATTTTTTGTCTTTGGCACAACCGTAGGTTCGATTTTTGCCTATATCTACTCTTATCGGCCTCTCTTTTTCCTCCACCAACCGCATCATCGGCTCAGCAGTGCTACCGACAGTAAATGTGGTGCGTGGTTTATTGTCACCCAGTGCGACTGAGAGGTGGGCTAGAGTCATTGTGTAGAACTAGAGACGAGACCATGCTATCGGTCTTCGGAGCGTTGTGTTGTTCCTGGCAACTAAGAAATCCTTGCTCTTCCCTGCAGCATAATTGAAGAGAAATGTGCCAGTGGTAACTCTGCGAGATTAGTTCCATGTATCGACTTCGATGCAAACAACTAAAGGATACAACAGTGCATATCTTCGCCAGCGCATTTATTGCTTAAATTCGCTATAAATGGTACGTATTCTTCTTAGTTTGCAATCAAATTTACATGGCAATTTTGAGAAGCTCCATCATCGCTTACCAAGAAATAAGTCTCAAATTAGACCGAAAGGGTTCGAATGGATTTACTGTTGAAATATATCGCGCAGCATGCATAGTATTTTGTTTTCATTTCATGTTGTTGTGCCCGCGCTTTATTCCTGCTGTGGAGTTCGGCGAAGTTGGGCATGGGGAGAATTCCCTGAGGACCACCGCGAGGGTTGGTTAGCCCTCTGGAAGAAACGTGGATGCAGGAACATCGGGTGCAGATACAATAGCGTCCCCACGTGTTCGATCAGGAATGCCGGAAGCAGCGACGACCATAAGCGTATTCGTTCCGGTCCTCAGACGACGAAGTGCGGTATCAGTGTGGTCCCCTTCGGTCACGCTGGGGTTGAACAATTGCCCGAGTGCTGCACCTTCGACAGAGCCTCCGCATTCCGGTCACCAGCACAGAATATTTCAATCCCTGCTGGGAGAGAGCCTGCATTCCTGTGTCATGCAGGCGCCTTCCGGGTCAACATGGACGCGGTCCGGACACACGTGCGTGCCCACCTGGAGGGCGCGTGGACGACAACGTGACCGGGTCCTGTGCCTTTTCCCTCGACCGAGCTGCGAGGAAACATCAGGTCCGCCCTAACGTGGGTGGTACCATCAGTGCCATCGTGTGATTGGACATCATTCTTTGAACTGTATTCCCCCGCTAGGGATCTGCAGAAGCTGCAGGTGTGGTACAGAAGAGAGCCCCTTCTTGAAAGATACGAGACTCCCGACTGCTAAGAAGCTCTCTTTACTGAGAAGCACTCTCGTTGCCCGTACTTGTACATAATGTAAATAGCCCTTGTATAAAGTTTTCCAAGTTTTCTTCCTCCAATCATCCTCGTCTCTTCTCCGGCCCAGTCACGCTACCTGAATCCCAACAACTGGTGGCAGTGGTGGGATGCTGCTACCTGAATCTCAACAATGTTGAGATAAAAACATTTCTTTGTACAGTGCGGTGGGGTGAGGGTTCTTCGAAAAAAAAACTTGTATAAGACTTTTGGCTCGACGTTTTCTCTGTCTGTGTTTTCTGAGTTTTCGCTCAATGATTGCCAGTCGTCCTCTTTAGGCGGCCTATCGAAAGGGCCGGAGTGAAATAAATCGGTCGTGGCACTGGTATTGCTGCAGATTTGGCATGCTTCCCGAAACGTCAACGTAATCTTCTGTCAGCGGTTGGAACCTGAACCACGTAGGTGGAAAAATTCAAAAATAGGGAATGCATACGCGTAATTAGAATTTGAGATCCATCGGTTCTGAAGCCCTGCACAAGATACACGTGATGAAAGGTACTTTTTCTATAGGATTAAGGCGTGCATTAGGGTGGCGCTTACATGCCCAGTGTTTAGTGCTATCGTATCTAGCATAATAGCGCGAGGCATCCATATTGGTTTTCATCAATTTCTCTCGGTGTCACAAAGCGCAATTTTTAGTTTATCTTTGAAACCAGTATCATCATTTCTGTTTTTGGTAGAAGTATGTTCGTAAAGAAGCGATATCAGAGACACTGTTGGAACCTACATGGTTGGTAAGGAAAACATCACTTTTCTTGCGTGAACACTAACAAAAAGAGCTATTTTTTGTAAACGTTCACTAACCCACGATAAAATAATGTTTCTTCCAGACAAGCTGGGATTCGAACGGTGTCTCTGGTGTCCGCTTTCAGACAGTCAGCATTTGTTCTCAGTAGCCAGCTTGAGTAGCGTTTATTACTGTGCTTTCCAGTAGTAAGAGTGCCTCGTCCAGCACTTCCTTACGCAAATGTGCGGCTCCACCTCCCCCCGCCATCCCCACCACTCACCATAGAAGGCGTAGGTTGCATGTCGCCCCCCCCCCCCCCCCCCAAAAAAAAAAATATCTAAATCTCTACACCCAGAATGCATCCAACGATATAGCTATGGACGAGGCTACCATCAGCTCCGGGAATGCGGGACTGTTCTAAGCATACACGGCTTACTAACGCTCCGAAATTGGTCCAACTAACTAGGACATTAGGCGCGCTGCTGCTGGCGCTCGGTGGAAAATGTAAGCGCCGGGAGGCAAAGAGTCCACTTGGCGTTCATCGGGATGAGCTGGGCTCTGCGGCTGCGTTGGCTGGCAGTCACTTCGATGTGCGTGCTTGCCGCGGAGGCAATCTCGGGGAACGCGCGTGAAGCACGTCATTAACGGGGCGCCGTTGGTCAAGGAGCGTGCGGGCAAAGGGCACAGGGTTTGCTCGGAAACTCTACTCGCTGTTCTCGTTAGTTTTCCTCCGTGCACCCGCTGTCGCCGGGAAAGTTTTTGGGCAGGCACAACCATGTTTCCTTGATGTGTCGCGACCTCTCTAGCTCCCGTTCATTTCACATTCACTCGTCAGGCGATGGATTTTGGGGCGAGAGCGAATTGATCAATAACTCGAAGTGGGAACAGTGTTGGTCAAATGTTTAGGGGAATGCCCCAAGGTGGAACTTCAAGGTGGAGTTACCATCCCGGTTAGCTCAGTTGGTAAAGCGACTGCTCCGGTGTAGCGGTGGTCCCGGGCTCGAACCCCGGACTAAGGCGAATTTTCTTTAACTGCGAAGTTTCTGAGAAAGATGTGTAGCTTTCCTTTGGGGTGTATGGCTGCGCTTGGGTGGGTGCCAGCGAGTAATTACACCTTTATTATCAATTTACTTCACCTTGGGGCATTCCCCTGAATATTTGACCATCATGGACGGTAACATCTTCGGACTCTGGCCAAAGCCATTGAAGGCACTAAAAGACTGCAATGCACTGTTTACCTCAGAACATCGAGCTTGTGCGATGGATTGTGAATAAGCACCTAACTCCTTGTACACCTTGTCCATCCTTTCATCTCTCTCCCCCAGTGCAGGGTAGTCAACTGGAGAACCTTCAGTTACACCTTACGGCCTCTCTTCTTGCTCTCTGTCTCCTCCTCTCTTTATCTGCAGCGCAAGCTCTTGGCAAGCCTGGCACCGTTCTCGGCGCTACGACTGACCACACTATCAGGTTTATGTCACAATAATAGTTTTCTCAGGAGAAGTAATGAGATTGAGCTATGTGATGGATTACAACCCGAGAGGTTCCCCTTTAAAAGCCCCTCTGGTGGATCAGTGGTTATGGCGCTCGGCAGCTGATCCGAACGACGCGGGCTCGATCCCTGCTTCGGAGGTCGAATTTCGATGGAGGAGAAATTCTAGTGGCTCGTGCACTGTGCGAAGTCAGTGCACGTTAAAGAACGCCAGGTGGTAAAATTGCCGGAGCCCTGCACTACGGCGTCCCTCATAGCCTGACTGGTTTTGGTACGTTAAACCCCCATAAGCTATAAACCATATCAGTGCACCCTTTAAAGTTATCCGAAAAGGGGATGTAGGAGCCGAGACAACATAGTCTGCTTGCGCAACTGCAGAATGTAGTGTGCTGTTCGTGAAGGCTGGTTGTATTGGGAATATTTTTCTCCAGCACAATATTTTGAGACCTCACTTCGCGCCCTATTTTGTTTACTTTGTTTCTTTTCTTTATTTTAAAAGTGTGACGGTGTTCGGTAAGTCTTGTGCTCCTATAAACATACAGGAGTATGATCCCTCTTTTCAATTTAACAGATTACAAGGACCCCGGAGACACAATTGTTAGTTACAAATGAGATGGAATTTAACATGACGTCAATTCATAAAAGGCACTTTATTTCACATAATCCACGTGTTGCTGAGTATGCATATGAGCGCAAGCAAAGACTAGTATACTTCTCTGCCTTCGCCTTCCTTATTCTAGATGTATTAAACAACAATGAAATACTGTGGTCATTAGGCAATGGCCATCCCCACTGCTATTTTACTGCTCCCCAAGAACAATGCCGTGCCTACTGAAAATAATTCTGCGCGAGTCCTAAACCAAAAGGCTCGACACTACAACACGTTCCGTTTTTTCGTGAGTCCGTATTTATATATCTGTTTTGCTTTGGTGACATTCAGCCAAGAGTCTCAGCCAAGAGTCACAGGCCTCTCCGCTTTGACGCGCTGTCGTGTTCCGGGGTCTTTCATACTGTATAGGTCTTTCCTTCTGGTTGACGTGCTTCAGCTCACTGCTTGTCTTCATGTTTTGGCCAGCGATACGGCTGTACTGCAGCTTTTTGCTTGGCTGAAAGATTTTTGTCCCTCACGGTGCTCAAAGGCGCGGGCTGACCGACGCTGTAGTTTAGCAGCACGATGTGCTATACTTGCTTTTGAAAACTGATGAAGGTCCTATCCCGGCACATCAAATGAAGTTTTCCTTCTTGCTAGTCTTTTCCTGAGTATTTGGGTGTTGAAGTGTCTTTGTGCCAAATTTTTTAAGCCTCCTGGAAATCTCGTCCATCCTTTATTCCAGCTGATTGAATGACAACGTGTAGACACGGAGCTTCAATAGCGGCGCAAGATTCATTTTTTGATAAAAAAGAGAGGCACCTGGAATTGAATAACATAGAAAATATCGAAAACAGCCGATGTCTCTTGAAAAACTGAAAGGATTGTAGTGACTGGTTTCGAGATTTGGCTCCCTTTGTGGCCATGACTTTTATGACGTGCGCAGCTTTTATCCATTTTCTTGCCTCTTTTTTGCGTGTTTGGCATTTAACTCTTTTTCCGGAGTTTTCATCGTCCCTTTTGTATACTGTTAAAGGCGTTTTACAAAAGAACATGGTCCACGCTCTTTTCAGAAGAGTTTCTCGGCATGCCTTTCTTGCCTTTTTTTTCACCGAACAGCGCAGAAAAGGGCACGGACGCAGAAGTGTCCGGCGACAAGAGCACTTTTTAGTTTTCCCTTTTTAGTTTCTGTTCGATCTCTACAGAGAGGTCTTGCGAATGTCGTAATAAAATTTTTAGATATTTCTACCGCGGGTAATATATTTTTCATGTGTCGATTCGATTCAACGTTGTTTGGATGAAAAATTCAATCGAAAATTATAAATTCACCGGCTGAATCACAAAGCGTTCCTCTCCAGCGAATGACGCACTTTTGAAACTGATGAAAGCCTCTTGTTGCTTGGCGCCGAAAATATTATTTTGTTATAATAAACATAATGACATACAATGCACCACCTGATACATCTATCTCTTTAGATTTTATTAATTAAAGTTTGCAGTATAAGAATAACACCGCGGCAATAAAACACATCTATATCTGGCAAACATATATATGGCAATTATTCCATGCACTACATAGTCGTTTGTTTGGCAAGAAAAACAAATGTTGCGAATTGTATTCCATGAACATGAATTTATATATCGGGTGTTTCACCTAAGTTTTCCCCGAATTTTTAAAAACAGGCGTTTTCAGTAAGGATGCTTTCTTTAGCATAGCATAGCCAGAGGTGCGGCGCAGAATGCAGCTGAGGCGTGCAAACTAGTAGGCTGAATAACTCACATTGAAGAGTGAACTTTTAACGAGTACTCTTATCAATTTATAAAGAGGCGTGTAGCACCACCATAAGTAATATCGATATGAGTTTTTACAGTTTTTAAGACGCAGTTATCCTTGGGGACCTTCCAACAAATTTTGACTTCACCACGTCAAATACATTCGCATTCGAAAAACCTGCAGGCAGGGCAACCCCACGAGTGCACATCATCAAAGGAGCCAACATTTATTGGGCTAGACCACCGACGGTAACAGTCTTCTAGAGATTCTAAAAATGTGGATATTACTTACAGCGGCCGCTACATGGGTTCAATAACTAACGAGACTAACCGTAAATGTTAACAAGTTAACTGCTCGGTAATAGTTAACTAGCCTACCATTTATCACATGTCATCTGTAGTCTAATATGCTACACTGCTGACCATGCTATGCCGAAAAAACACTGTTCAAAAATTTTAAAATGTGGAAAGATGGTGGTTCAGATGCGGCTTCGGCGTCTACTGACAGGCGCAAGGAACTGTAAACAGAATATGTCCAGTCATCATGGTGGCTTCCAGAGGGTTAATATTATTAACGCTAAGTTTGTGTGGCCTTAGGTCTCGCCAGAGGCAGATACAACTCCGCCGACTTTTGCGAAGCAGGCTTCTAACTGTGGCTGTCCAGGTGACGAATATTGAGAGCGAGGAGGAGACCGAGAAGTTTTTTACAGTCCTTTCTGGAAGATTTTAACGTCTTTGGGACGCATGCGGGTTGTTTCTTGTTTATGTGAAACACTCTCCCTTGTTCTGGCCTGACCTATAATACAGACGCCAAGGGCCGCCTCATATGTTGCGATTTTCTTCTTGATGGGAAGCAATGCCGACTGATAAATACTTACGCGTTCAGTAACGTCGCCCCGCGCATCAGTCTATTTGGAGGCATGGCTAGCTTATTGGAGTGTGTCTTTCATTCCGTGCTTATGGATGACTTTAATTGCGTTTGTGACCTGACTAATCATGAATGTCCTGATACCCGCTGTGACAGTAGCGATGATGTTTTCAGGTCTTATCGACGCAGGGGCCTCATGTCGTGCTTGTGGATCATTCACGCTTATTCAGCGGTACTCTCACGGTCGTATAGGTTGGGTTTATACACCTTGTGCACTAGTTGCAATCAGGCTTGTTTGTGAAACTTCACCTGTTCCGTTTTCTCTTGATTACATTGTAGTTGCTCAGCTCAGAGACAAGGATAGTTCACAATTTAAGCCGCCGTGGTTGCATCGAAGGTTAAGCTCGTCTCTTGTAAATGACCAAAAGTTTACTTAAATATTTATTTATTTGTTGATTTATTTATTTACTTATTTAGACAAACTGCAGGCCAATGCTTTGGCCCAAGCAAGAGGGGCTTACAGATGCAAGCATACAACAAAGAGAAAACATACCGCGCGAGAAAGAACACCTGAGAAACAACACACTTGTCTAAAAAATGTTAGGCAATAAATGGCTACAACAGATGTCGTGTATGATAGGAACGCGAATTGCATGACAAATAGCTCTTTTGCATGAAAAACAGGATAAATTAAGCATGCAATATGAATTTCTAATTATTTGAGAAAATTATTGCTCTTAAATTTGTTACGTGGTCAAAAGTTTTATTCAGTGACGGTGCGGGCGAAAAAACTGTATTTAAATGTTTTAGTCCGAGCAAAACGTAGGGCTAAAGAATGTTCAAGTTTATGCCTCGTTGTTGTTGTACTAGAATGTTTAAGAAATTCGGGGATGGTTAACTTAATCTTCCAAGAAAGACTGCTATAAAGAAATGAGAGGCGGCTAACCTTTCTTCGGGTTGCTGACGTAGGTGTATAATTGTGCTTCATTAATCTAGAAGGAGAATTTGACCGTTCATATTTTCTAAAAATAAATCTAACTGCTTTTCTGTGAGCCCTTTCAAGTTTCATAATATCTTTTTTTTACATTGACGGTCCCATACAACAGAGACATATTAAAATTTCCACCTTATTCAGGCATATTAAGCTGCAGCTTTTGTACTAATTGGTGCAATTTCAAGTTTTATTTTCAGATACTATAGTTTTCTAAGGGCGGATACACAAATATCGGACATATGTTCGGACCGGGTGAGCTTGTTAGTGTAAGGCCAAGGTATTTATACCTATCAATTGCTGAAATAGGACTGTTATGGAGCGAATAAGTGAGAGCATTAACTGACTTTTTCCTAGCAACTGGCAAAAGTGCTCTTTTGTCTGTGTTGAGCTCCGTCCACCAGCTATCACTCCTTCGTTCTATTGCAAGAAAACTGGTTTGTAGCAAGATGTGATCATTAGCAGAGGTTATTTCTTTTAAAGCACGACAATCATCGGCAAACAACCGAATAGATGCATCTCCGAGGGCCACATACACTAAATCATTAACATAGATGAGAAACAACAGCCCTAAAACCCTTCCTGGCCTGGGCATGGGGCTATGTTCATGGGGCTCAACGCCGCTCCGTTATGCAAGAATTGTATGGTCGTGTGTGCTCCCGAAATATCTTGGCGTTCCACTTCATGCGTTCCACTTCATGCGTTCCACTGAGTGAAGGGCGAAATTCCAAGGACGATCTCAGTGCTTACGTATATGCGCCAATATATTCCTTCAATCTAAAGACTCATCCCATTTCGTGTCAAAATGTATCTATGGGGCAAGTCTGCACAGTTATATGCAACAAATTACTTGAAATAAATTATAAAGCAAATCAGGTGAACGAGCAGAAATATGCTGCATAGTGACCTTAGCTTTCAATGACAGAGATTTGGTGGAGCGGTTTCTCTGCCAAAGCAAAATTAACTCAACGAGCGGTATATTTAAGCACTAAAACTACGCCTAAAGTCGCTCTCTAACGCCAGACGTCCCAGAGCCTTTTTAAGATATCCAAACTTCTCTCACATAAACAAGCCCCAGTATCATTTGGTAAGTTTGTCCCAGTATCATTTGGTTCAAGATGGTAATTGTGTATCATCCTTTCTATAAAATATAGCCTTACTCGAAATTAGGTTTTAGTAGTACTTTCTTCTTCTCAAGACAAAAAATCATGCCAGAAATTGTGATCCAGAGTATTTATAGTAGACAAAGATGAACTAGAATGATTTTAACTGCGACAACGATGTTCATGTCCCTCACGTGACCCTTTTATTATTATGCATTCATTTTCGCATTTTTCTTTCTTGTTCATAAGTCGATTGTAATATTAGTTAATGTTAAAGAACACTGATGTGTGAAAAAAGCTTATGAATATATATTATGTTTACAAAACCTTGCTTCCAAGAGTTCTTTGCCCTAAAGCGTTTGCATGAAAACAAGGAATCGTTAGCCTCTTAGCTTATATTTTTTCTTTGAGTACTTATTACAGCTGAAAAATATTTAGTGTGGCCTATACCAACTTCCCGGCTCGAGCTTTCGCACTAGCCGTCCCTTCTTGTTTACAAAAGCTTATTGGACGGAGATGCAATCATTTATCATTTTTTCATCTGCCATGTCCTAAAAAGCTGTCAAAGCTGCCCTATCTCATTTTTAACCTCGATGTTGAGACGAGTGGAGGCTGAACACAAAATTAAATTATGTGATCACAGAATTTTTTCTTTATTTATTCTTTTCACTCATCCCTTCCAGACGAAAGACTCCGAGTATTTTATAATTTAGTACATAAAAAAGACAGCACCGCAGCTGTCAAGCTCGGCGTTGTAGAATAAAATCAAGGAGTGTAAAAATGAATGTATCGAAGAAAATTGCTGATGTAAAAAACCTTAAAAAATAGCACTCACTTCTCCGCTCAACCATTTCCGCCTTGAACAGAAGAGCATGGAAGGATCCAGGTTTGCATGAGTGCATGTTAACTTACTACGTTACGCTTCGTGTATCACAAAGCTCCTTCTTCAGCCATCTGTTCAAAAGACTTTTTTGCGCAGTTTGGCCTGCTGCGCCTGAAAAAATAAAAGGACTAGAACGACGGACTAGCAAGCGAAACGGAAGCGCCTCAGTGATCACGTAGTCTGACTGTTGCTTCCTTCGGCTTCGCTAATGCGGAGTCTGCGTCTCGGATAGATATCTCGGCCATAATTTACTGTCTTGTTCACTTCCCTTGCTGGCGAGGAAACTGTTTTGGGTTCCTAATGCACTGGCTGATGCTGAGCATTGTCGGACGTGAAAGGCGTGCACTTAAAATGCTCACCGTGAAAAGGTACATGGCTCCCCGCTTTGGAGAGTAACTTTGTTTTCATCACCGGGAGAAATGGTGGTATACTTTGTTGGCACAACTGAAACCCTACTTATTCTTTCCTAAGTACAGCGTATCTGCAAGTTTCCTCGAACGGATGTTGCTATGAAAAAAGGAAGAAAGCGGCGCATGTTAGCACCTCGCCGGAGTCGCGCGAAAACTGATTTCGTTCGCGACACTTCCTCTCAATTCGTCTTACTGAACTAAGTTACAGCTAAAAAAAATTTGCAGTGGAACCAAAATGCAATCTCGGAGCTGAAATTTGCCAACCTTTTTTAAAAATTAGGAGCACTTTGTCAGCCAATTTTAATGTAACTGTGGAAAAAGAATGGGCCTTGAGAATTCAGTGACATAACCGTATTTTTCTGTACTTATGACTGTTTCGCGTTTCCAGGAAGTTGTAACGACTAGCTTTGTAAGAACGGCCCGTGCATACATCTTCACGAATTTGTCCTTCATCTGGCAGCATAAAATCCGTCTTTCACTGTCGGATTGTGGTTTTCTGGCAAAACTTCTAACACAACCTGCAAATTTTTTAGAAACCACGTCACATAGGATGCGAACACGGAGGCTTTGTGGTGTAGTGGTTGCAAACAAAGCGCTGAGCTTTGCAAAGACTGCTTCTTTGTTTTCCTCCAGCTGGAGTGTTTAAACATGCACCAGCAACATGCATAAACGTATGCGTTGGTGTGGCATCTCGCCCACCTCCAGATGCGGCCACCGTAGGGAAAGCTGGAGCCAGCAAATTGTGCCCTCCATTACCTGCTGGGGTGTCTGAGGGGTTCGGGCGCTCGGCTGCTGAGCGCTAATACCGGGCTCGAACGTTGCCGCGGCGGCCGCGTTTCGGTGGACGCGAAATGCACTGAAAGGCGCCCTATGCTGTGCGTTGTCAACGGTCATGAAACATTCACAGATGGCCGAAAATACTCCGGAGCCCACCACTATGGTACCTCTTTCTCTCTTTCCCTTCCTTCACTCCCACCTTCCTCCCTTCTTTCACGGTGCACTTCAGGCGCCGAGAAAGAAGTGAGACTGAGATGGTTTCAGAGGATAGACGTGCGGGTTCGAAGTGGACTCGTCTGCGCTCAGCAGGTGGCGGTCGCGTCGACGTCCCATCCTAAGCTACCGAGGCCGCCACGAGATCGGTCACGTAATCACGGGGTGAGCGCATGCAACACCCCTAGAAGACAAAGGGAGGGCAAGGCGCGTGCAGGATGTGCACCGCACATATGCTTACGGCTTACTGAAGCTTTTTATGGTTCAGTTGCCCATAAGAGCTCTTAACTGCAAAATGTCTGTATCGAAGTCTGCGTCGCAGTAAGTGCAATCCGCATGCAAACCAAGGATTTTTTCAAAACCCATAGTGTAGGCCGGGGATAGTGCATTTCAAAATGCATTCTTTCCTAATCAGGGCAATATAAAGCGCTGCTCCGGAAAGCGGCGTGCAGAGGGCAATAAAAAGAATTTTACGAGCATAGGCAAATAATAGCAACACCCTTTGATACCTGGAAAAGCCGCACCACAGCAGTCGCATTTCTACACTTCATTCAGCTGTTTACCAACAAGCTACTGCTTCAGACATTTGTGTGGTATTTTAGCGCAAGTTTTAATTTTTGCAATTGACATGCATTTCTTAGTTATAATTAGGTTAAGAAAGCCTTCGGTGTATCTTTTTTTTCATTGCTAGTGTCTGTTGGCAGATAATAAAGAAACGCAGTTGTAATCTTCATCAACCAATTTCAGTAATGCACGCCCACCGCAATACAGATTTTTTTTTACGCGAGAAAGCAGGACCGTGCACACAATATTATGTTACAACTTTAATTAGAGAATGTTTAAAAGGAGATAATATAGATCTGTTGCCTTCCTGAACAGCGTATATATAGGGGCAGCGCCATGGTACCTACAAGAGTACCCGGCCCAGCAGCCAGGATGAAGACAGAAGCTATGTACTCTGCTTTGGCATCCTTCGCATTGTGGTCCAGTTCACGCCTCACACTTAACTATATTCTTTTGTTCACATCGTGATGTTCACATTGGTGACCTGCAAAAAGTCTACTGGGAAATATAAATAAAAATCGCGGTGCGCTTTTTGAGTCTGAAAATGTAAAATGAGCGGAAAATATGCAACTTAAGTAATCGGGAGAAAAATACCTGAGCGTGCGCTGATAAAAGCCTTTTTAATCACAAAGAATAAGCAGACTTGCATCAGCGATCATGCAGTTCTTATCGCCGGAAGGAGTGTCTGTTTGTATCATCATCAATCTCTCTCAACACCTAGGTCAAAATGTGCCCTTCCATAGAAAACAAAAATTTTATTTAAGTATTCTCGTTTGGGCAGTCTGGTGACCGTTCATGTTGATTTCACAGCGCAATGCAGAAAAGGACGGAAGACGCGAAGCGAAAAGGGTAGGTGCCCGTCCTTGTCGTTTCGTGGTTTTTGTCCTTGTGTGTCATGCGCTGTGAAGCCAACATAAATGCTGTTTTCTTCATGGGAATAAATCAGTTGTACTTCTAATTGTTTTGCGTGTCTCTGTCCTCTTTCTTATTCTTCTGTTTTCGCTGGTTCCGCCTTTCGTGCACGCCGCAACGTGGTCCATATTGGAGTCCTATTCAAGATTTTGATGCTCGTAGCAGCGCTCTACTTCTTTTTGATCGCCTTTCGGAACTTATCAACGGGGGATATTATAGTGGCGCTCATTAAGTCTCCTCTTTTAACGAAGTTCTGCTCTTTGACTTGTACATCATCTTCTGTCATAGCAGCTTTGCCTCACGGAACAATTATGAACCAAGTATTTTATGGTTTACTGGGAGCCACCGGAGCACTCTACGTGGTGAGGGTAATGCATGAAGTCGTTTTTTTATTCCCCTTGTTATATTTCATGGCTTTTTATCTGGCTTCCATTCTAGTGTAGCCGGTCGAAAAGAAGAGGAGGGGGAGGGGGGGGGACCTGGAAAGAATAATTCGACTGCCACCTTTAAAAAAAAATCCTGCAAAGTATAACTCAAAACGTGGGATCGAGCACTTTTTTTTTTTAAAATTAGAACTCATCTGATGTGGAAGTGGCAAGATCATCATCAAGAATTTATTTCACGTCTCCTGCGCTTATTTTCCTCTTGAGCAAAACAAATTGACTTCACCATGTGCTTTTGTTGCACGTGCGGTTTGTTACAAAGCAATACACTTTTCGGTGGTTTTAAGCCTCAGTACACATCAGCAAAATCTTATCACTACAGTTTTCGTGTTATGCGGTTGTTTCACCGTTGTTAGCGCTATTAAGTGCTTAAAATTCTTTTCTTGCTTTTTACAATGCGTGTGAATTCATTGCTGGCTAAGAACGACCTCCACGACGTTTTAAAGCATATCGAAAGTCCCATCATCAGCCTCTTGCCGAGCCCTTTGAACCATAAACAATTTTTTTTTAAGTTTCTCTTTTAACTCTCCTCACCGGAAAGAGAGATACGAGGCTATTTTTGACGCTACTGGCTGGATAGGAGCACTGGTTCCTGAAGAAGTGGGAAACGAGTATTTTACATAACTAATGCTTTATCTGTTGCTTCTGTCTCTGCGAATCCGTTGTTCAATATATTCGACAAGTTTACCGCAGCAGCGCCTTCGCCTGATATTGCATTGTTAGCGGGAAAATTGCCGCTTGCGTCATCACTGATAAATGACTTGTGCCCTTTCAAAAAATATTCAGCGCGAGAAAACCTGCCATCTTGGGTGAGCACTGGAGCCGGAAGAGATACAAAGGCTCGCATATGTCGCCAACGAGGGCTTCATCTTACTTGACGCCAAGGTGCGAAGGCCGCAGACGCTGCCTAATGCATCAATAAGGCCTATGAAGAGCGTCAATAGATTTGTATGTCAATCAGCGAAAGCAGCAAATGACACTTAGCGCATTTCAAGACCTAAATAGAAGAGCAATTGAAAGCGGCTGCACTTAACGCATGCAAAGCGATGAGCGCCTGGCGCAGTTTCAGCCTCAATAGAAGTAATCGATGTTACGGAAAGCGGCGAAGGAGGAGAGAGACTATGAGCATTTCACACTGAAAAAACTGAAGCGGTCGATGAAAGTGGTACGTCCAAAGCATGTCTATAGCAACAAAACCCCTGCACGACATCTTAGTGCGTCTACTAGCATCTTTGGGCATGTGCTAGAGTATGGTACACCTTTCCGGAAATGAATTTCCTGCTTGCGCCTATTGTCGACGCTGGGATAGACTATAAATCATTGCATACAGATATGTTTTGCAAGATCCGAAAAAATTATAATACTTCGCATACGATTTTCTCAACCAATGCGTTGTTAGAAGGCCGAGAAACCATGAGGCGAGGTACAGCAATAATAATAATAATAATTGGTTTTTGAGGAAAGGAAATGGCGCAGTATCTGTCTCATATATCGTTGGACACCTGAACCGCGCCGTAAGGGAAGGGATAAGGGAGGGAGTGAAAGAAGAAAGGAATAAGGAGGTGCCGTAGTGGAGGGCTCCGGAATAATTTCGACCACCTGGGGATCTTTAACGTGCACTGACATCGCACAACACACGGGCGCCTTAGCGTTTTTCCTCCATAAAAACGCAACCGCCGCGGTCGGGTTCGAACCCGGGAACTCCGGATCAGTAGCAGAGAGCATAATTGCAACAAACTGTTCATCTGCATGCGTGCCCTTTGCAGGGTAATGCGGGAATATGTGCAGAGATAGCAGGTTCGATATGATTTTTCAAACCACTATCTCAAACCCTCAAAGGCTGGCACTTGTCGCGAGCCATGATTTACGAACATACGCAGCCATGATCTTATAAAATCCAGGGTATGCGATAATTTCGGGAAATCTTACGAAGCGTTCCTCAATTATAGTCTTGAGCACTCGTGCTACAAATAGGAGCCTGTCCCAAAGATCAAAATGGCTTCATGCCGGATCGCCCAACTCGACCAAATTCATTGGCTTCTTTTGGTCATACTGCAAGCCGCCCTGCTATTTCAGAGCGACCACATTGATCGATGCCGATAACGTGTAAACACAGAAAACCAACGCTGTAGCTACGGGCTAACACTTGTCCCTGCGTGGCCGAGCAGCAGCACTGGCACAGGCACTCGGTCAGTGTTGTGGCTACTACGACAGATACAGGCCATCAACAACTGTGGGTTCGAGCTTCGCGCGAGCCGAATCCGCAACAAACTGTCACCACACGTATTCAGCGGGTTACCGCTGCTGCGCCCGAAACCTCCGCAGAGAGGAGAGCGGGAGACTGGCTCGCAGCAAGGAAACAGGCTTCCAAGTCCACAAGGAAGCTGTTTATTCACCCTGTCCCGACTGCTACGAGCATATGTGCATGTTCCGGTAACACGGTCGCTGATACTAAACGTGTTGCGATGGCCAAGCAGATAGGTCGACCGTTTCAAGCACAGTACTTACTCCTGGTTTCGTACTTAACTCGTATTTTGTTCTGCATATCGCAGCAACTAGTATTTGACGAAGGTCGGCATTTTGAACTCCTAATAGGAAACGATGCAGGCTGAACACACTGCTGCGGCCGAGATTTCGACAAACGTCGCGCAAATCACACACAGCGCTTCACAACCCAGTTGCTTCTTTTTCTCTGGCTGCTAATGCGTGCTTAGGCAACGGAATGGTTCCCAGCGAACTTCTTGTACTTTTAAGAGGATGACACGAACATTTGTAAGCAGTTTGAGTGGTTACAAAACTCGCTCGTCGTGCATGACGCAAAGGCACGTCGTAGCCTTTTCGGCAGTCCGGCGGAAGATGCCGCCTGATACGTGAGTTTGGGAGTACACGCGAACCGGTCCCGGTGCGAGAGTATCGTATTTGGTCTATAAAATCTGCAAATTAACGCAAGCAGTTTCATCATCATCATGATCATAAGCTTGACTGCACCCACAGCAAGTCAAAGGCTTCTCCCATGTCTCTCTAATAAACCCAGTCCTTTGCCAGCTGCGGCCGCCGTATCCCCACAAACTTCGTATTCTCATCCGCCCACCTTACGTTCTGCCGCCCCCTGCTACGCTTGCCTTCTCTTGGAACCCACTCCGTTACCCTTTAGGACCAGCGGTTATCTAGCCTTCGCATTACATGCCGTGCCCAATTCCATTTCTTCCTCTTGATTTCGACTAGGATGTCATAAACACGCGCCTGTTCCCTCACCCACTCTGCCCCTTCCGTTCTCTCAGCGTTACACCTATCATTTTCTTTCCATAGCTCTTTTTGTTAGACTCAATCTTTGTTCTCAATAGGTGGTACCGGTAAGATACAGCTGTTGTACGTATTTTTCTTGAGGCATATTTCCCTTGAGGAATATTGGTAAACTGCCGTTCCCGAGTTTCATAACACCAAAAATATCCGGATAATATTTTATTAGGTCCTACGACTCTCTTACCTTGTGCCTACCCCTTAGTTCCTCCAGTCTCGCAAACAGCGGGCGCTCAGCATAGCCTAGTATTGTTCACTGCACCCTGTGTAGCTGTTGTATAGCCCTGAAGTACACAAGCTTCAATTGGCGTCTGCATATCAAGGGCCAGATTCGTAAAAGTATCCGTGAACCCAAACAGTGACTGACTGGCTGGCATTCGTTTGGTTGCGAAATATTGTTCCGCGAAATAAGGGAAAGCGGAAGAGGAGAACGACAGGGCATTCCTTGATTTTGTAGTGCTTATTCTACCGTAAAAACGGAGCGCCAAAAAAAAACAAAGAGGCGCTTTTCCTTTGCTCTTTTCTCCTACATGTCGTCTTTTCGCGCCATTATATACAACTGTATATGCGGTCTTTACCATCTAGGTCAGTTTTAGTTTTTCTAGTGCCTGTGTGGCTTTGTAAACCGTGCTATCACAAATGGTGAAAAGAATAAATTTTCTTATTTTTAGAGATGCTTCGACATCAAGGTCCTTGTTAAACTGGAGCGAGGTCAGACTTCAATGAAAGCAATGACAGCGTAGACATCGTGTGCATAATATACAATGGCAGCATTAAACGGCTGCTCTCAACCGTTTGCAGACAATTAATTTCGTTTAAGATGAGCCAGTATTAATTTTGTACTCGACAGTTCTTTATAACTGATTCCTCTATGTCTTACAGTGTCGCCATTTATAAGGAGGTGTATGATGATTCACATCTCGGGATAATAATCCATGTAAAATGACAATCACAAAACACGTTCACAACCCGCAGGTCATGTCGCACATGAATTATGTGACCTTTCTACTTATACCATAGAACCCAAGTAAGAACTGACGGTTAAACTGGCACCACACAATGTGTTATTTCTATTCAATTTTATTTCAGAGCACAAATTCTTAACGGTTTAATCGCAGCAGTCGAAGCCTAGGGAAAAATACGTGAAAAACTGAACCGGGCAGCACACAATAGCAGATTTAGTGCGCAAACAAGCTAGGCTACTTCACCATAAAATCTAAATTTTTGGCGCACAAGTAGCTGTGCTGTTAGCGTCATAAATATTATTCTCGAGAAGAAATAAAATGACCATAAGGCGAAACTTCTTTATCATCGCGGCAGTTATGAAACGAGGTCGGCCATTACATCAGCGGAAGGCTATGATGAATGACAGTGTTCTTTCAGTGCTTCGTGACGCAATGCGCTTTCTCGAAGAGAAATGTAAAAAAAAAATCACTAACTGTTAGCGCCAAACGCGTGGCGCTCGGCCAAGTTTTACTTCTGTTTTGACCCCGAAACCGTGAGAAGAGGGCCATAAAAACTTCTCTGTCTGTCTGTACTCGATGAGTGAAGTTATGTGTTGCGCATGAAATAGCTAACTGGCCGCGCCCTGGTTTTTTCAAGAGGTGGCTTCTGCAATAAGCGCAAAATAAGATAGATGTTTAGATTCTACTTTTATATATGCTCAAGATTTATACATGGCAGTGGGTCGCCTCAGACGTTGATCCATAAAACGTGATTAATATTCAATTTATCTAAGCTCAGTATCGGTTCTCACGCCTTGCGAACGGCTGCGCAGATCATCGAGCTCGGGAATGGAGGGGGGGGGGGGGGGGGGCATTAATTCTGCAGAAAACTACCCATATGGGCCATTTTATTGTAGAGTATTGCACACGACACTGACCGGTTTGAAGGTGCGTAAACGAAGCTCAGCTTCGCAACCAATGCTTTTTTATTCGGGCATTTGTGTTGCAGCATTTATGTAATGACAACATTTATTTTCTGCAAACTGAATGAGACGCCTACCAACCTTTGTGTGTATATATATATATATATATATATGCCCATGTGGTCACCTTGCTAATAATAAGTAAGCTATAAGTTTTTCCTGAGAAAACCTGGCCTAAATATCTATATGTTGCGTCAGCCGGTGTGGCATTCACGACCAAGAAGACTTTCTGAAGCACGGACTATGAAAGAACATGGAACTAAATGCTCAATAATTAAAGAACAGCACTGCAGAACACAGCAAAAAAAACAAACGAAATGTTAAAGCCAGGGCTAGTGATAGGACCCCACTCCAGCAGAAGAATAGCAACGTGCCTGATTTTAGCTTATTTGCATGTGTTATGAAGAGTGGGAAAAACAAAGCCTAAACTGGGAAATCGCTGCTGTATTATTATCCACAACAGTATTAAGCTGAAATATATAAAAAGCTAATACAGTGGTTAGGGCAAAGAGAGGTCATTCTCACTCTTGCAAGAAATTCTTCTGAAATTGTTCTAGTGGGCATCTACGGACTATTTGTGAGCTGTTCAACATGACAAACCCTGCTTTCAGGCAGATCCCAGTTCAGTTATGTTTCATGACTTCTTCAGACGCTACAGTATTGCAGCAAGGCCTTCGATGTAGCCAGTCTGTGCTATTTTTTTTAATTCTCTATTTCTGAGCTCTTCGCGGTATCAGTGTCACGGCTGTTGCTCTTTGACTTTGAGCCTTTCGAATGGACAAGCACTTTGATTCAATTCGTACACCGTGAACACTAGCTTCGGAACCTGACTAAAGGTCAGTTCTTTTTCATTTCACAGAATGTGTTGTAGAACTTACCTTTCTCACTGCCCAGAAAGAGTTGAGCGCTTAGTTTGAAAAGAGCTTTGTATATTGCTGACCTTCATATGCCCTGATTTTCATAAGAGCGTCATTATCATTAGTGTGACTATGACACTGAACGACATAGGCCTCTCCCACATCTCTGCAATAATACCCTGTCCTGTGCCAGCTGCGGCCACCGTATCAACCAAAAATTCTTAATCTCATCCGTCCACCTAATCTTCCACCAAACCCTGCCACGCTTGGCTCCTCGTATAATCTAGTGCGTTGCTCGTATCGACCAGCGCTTATGTTTCTTGGAAACTACTTGCCCTGCCCGAACCCATTTTTCTTGATTTGAAGTAGTCATTTGGCCGCTTTTGTTAACTTGATCCATTCTACTGTCTTCTAGTCTCGCAACGTTAACAAATAAACTTCTAAGGTGGCCTCATTCTCGAGACGAAAATGCTTGATAGCAGTAGTGCTCCTTGACGCTCTTCAAAGCGTTCTTTCGGTCTTTAAGCGAGTCCAGACTGCGAATTTTCCTTCGTCATGTTTGGGCTATCTGAAAAATGAATAAGCCAAGGCATGTGCTATGAACTAATTATGAACATTCTAATTAAAATTGGGGACATGTAGAATACAACTGGTCGCGTTTCGCCTCGCGTGTTGTCGACTCCCAAAGGAGTTGCCTCGTCAGAAAGCGAGGAACGTGCATACTTTTACTTCGCTTAAGAGAACGCTAGTAACGTGTTGAAATAAAACAATACGCTAGCTAGAGCTACACTCCGTTCAATACCCAAGTTAGACCTATACTCCACTTCATACTTTGCAATCAATCTTCCAGATGTAGTGCACCTGTTCGCGCAAATTAAGCCTGCACCTGAAACGTAGTTCGCAATACAATCAAAGGAAACACAGGCATATTTAGTTTCGAGAAATTCAAGTGCTGTGACTGGCAACCACCTGCGCTTCGTTTCAGCTATTTCCACTCGTCCTGCGACTCATCGAAAATTAGTGAAGTAAGAAGGACGTGTGCTGGTATGGAACGCACCTTGAAAGATGATTCGCTCTGACTCCATCCGCGCCTATAAAGTAAAGTAGTGCCCATTTACACATTTAGTGCAAGCTATAGCCACAAGCCGCGAACAACAAGCGCCGCAGACGTTCGATCATGATTCCCCTTGCTACCTTTTGCTTTAAAGCGCTTTTTGTTTTTGTCCGAACACTCACCGAGGCTTCTAGAAGAAGGAATGATATGTAGCGGAGGAATATAGTTTTGCGTGCACTCTTCTTCCTCAGCCACCGCTGCATCCTATACTATGTATGAAATGAAGTATAGATGCTTGGTTGGTTGAGCTGCTTAGGGACGTAAAAGGTGGCGTGCACAAATTCTCGCATCTGTGAAAGCTTTCAATTTCTCCAAGGATCACTTTGCAACTTTCTTTCTGCTTGGATAGACCAAATGTGAAAGAAATATGCAAATTTGCTATGCGCAAGCGGCTATTTCTGTCAATTACCTATCTCAATATTCTATTGCATCAGTATAAGTTAAGTGTCTCTAAGTAATGAAATGTCGATTTTTAACTTTTCACGTTTTCCAGCCTTCCCACTACTCAGCTGTGCTTCGTGTTAGGGAAAATATAAGTTATAGCCTCCTAACCAAGCAGGTTCCGTGTTCTGCAAACTTTCCGCCGCACGAAGGTAGTAGAAATGCTACCGACACTTGCAGAGCATTTGTTCTGCGGTGATATAATACAGACAACGGTAGAGAGGAAAAAAGAGAAGCCAGAGGCTCTTAAGACTGCTTGCGTTTGAGAATGCGCAAGCTCGCCCGCTGGCTTCGTGAACGCAGTCGCTGCACGCAGCGACGTGATGTAACGCGATTCCACGCCGCTGGCAATTCTACCTCTGCATGGCTCTAAGTAGTTGCCGTCGCGACGCCGCAGCATTCCTTTTGAAGGCTGTCGCCCCCGTATCGCGGCCCCGCACTCCTCCTGAAGGGTACGGCCTGATAGCTATTGGAATATGGCCATTGGTCTTTCTCTGCTTAACATCCATAGATGCCTGGAAGTGCTAATATCACTCCTGGTGCAATGGTGCAGCGGATAAGCGGTGCACCACTGCCCTGCGATGGCAGGTGATGCCACCGGTGCACTTTGTGCGATCCAGGTTGTCCCGAGCAACCTCGCGCGACCAAATATTAATTTAACCGCCATCTCCCAGGTTGCATGAGGACGCTGTCTTGTCTGGTTACCATCGAGTGCCAACACATACACAGACACACACACACATACGGGTCTTCGCTGAATGGGGAAAGTAAGCCTGCCACCTTAAAATTCTGGCGCAGCCGTCTACCAACACATCTGCTATATACTGGTTATACTGTACCAACGAAACTATTGAAGTTTTACCCAGTGTTTTCTCATTTGAAGAGTAATAAATGCCTAACATTCAGAACTAAATGGCTGCATTCTGATAAAACGCATTATGACACCAAGGGAACGAATGATGGCGTACTATATCACGAAGACAAGTGAAATTGTTACTCTTCCAAAGACATCAACATATCTATGCATCAAGGCATGGCCCCCAAGCTAGCTCGGTCCCTGACCACTTTTCACAATATTTGCGCGATTGCTGTAGTCCTCCCGGTTACGGCAGAGGAGCAGCTTTTAAATTATTGGAAATACGAATTTATTTAGTTTTCACCAGCATATGTTGTAATAGAAACAATTTGTAGCAAGAGTACAGTGAGCAAGAAATTGAGAGCAAAAAAATAATTATTTTTTTTTTACTTGCCGGCTTAACTGCAGTGTTTCTGAATTACTAGAGCACAAAAAAAAAGCTGATTCTATAGTGTTTACAGTAAATGTCAATTTCGGCACATTAAAAAGTCCAGTTTTTTCCTCCCGTAGGACGTTACATAGATGCGGTGCTCTCCTAAAATTTCAGAACGCATGCGTATTTCGCACATGTGTGGCATGTTCATATTTCGTTAAGCTTTTGAAATTTCTGCTTATCGCATTATTATTAGCTGGCTCTATTATATAAAACCAGCTGGCCCGGGGTTCAGGTATGACCAGTGCAAGTAAGCACACATTTCCTCGTTGTTTATTTGACCGTTTTCATCTGACGAAGTATGAAAAGTGCTTAAGTTCTACACCACCGGTTTTGTTCGCTTGGTTTATTTTAGAAAAATAGATGAGCAGACAGGCTCACGCGAAGGTCTGTCTACAACCTTTCCGCTCAGAGTTGGATTAAGAGTTAAGGCGGAAAGAGAACGGAAGTCGGAAACTGTAATGAGCGCCCTGTTTGAAGAACCTAACGCGACTGGGATATAAATTTAGAGAGTAAATAAATTGCTCGAAAGCATAGTCGGCAAGACAAGTGAGGAATAAAGACAGTTGAAAAGGAAAGGTGCTTAAAGGCTTGAAGTGACGACAAAGAAAAAATCAAAAACGAGACCCGCAAATGTCGATAATGTCTGCAGCTTTTAGGAACGATATTCGCGCACTCATTCCGGCTCAAGATTGTGGCAATAGCTCATCATTAACCCTTGTTCACAGCTTACCACTCTCAGCATTCTTGCTGTCTTGGTGCCACTAATGCGCTCGGTCTTGAGCTGCTGTTGATTCAAGCAAATAAAATGATAAGATATAGCGCAACTAGCTCTTCTGTAGCTTTTCTTCAAGAACTCTTGTGTAACGCACAGCCACTAGATCAGCGTTTAGCACTATTGCTTCTTTAGTGTTCGCGTTCAATGAACAAATTCACAGCGTGGCGTATGCGTCACTCTGAGAAAGTATTATTTGTAAAATTATGCCAGCCATGTCAATTTGAAGCTCGCTCATTTTGAGCCCAGAAGGTGTGTTTGTGATGTGGAGTTGTCATTTTCAAAGCCAGACTCAAGATCCGGTCATTGTATATACAAAGCGGAGTGCGCGTGTTGGTATCGTAGTGTGTTCGTATAATAGACGTTCGGAGTCTTAACTGCATCATAGCGCCGAGACAAGTATAGTTACTTTAAGTGCAGATGTTGAGTTGTCATCAAAGTTTCGATGCAACTAAATGACCGCATCGTTAAAAATGGGCGTTTATGAGGAAAAAGCGCACACGCGATCATACATTGCGATGTGAAAAATCTGCGTCAGCGGTACATGGTGCACGTTTGGTTTTTTTAATGAACGCCTTCCTTCCAATTGCGTCTTTAAATATTATATATTCGTCGCTGTTCGTTCTGCCGCTGCTTCGGCATCTGGTGGTTGAGACTTCTTGAGGGTGGAGGGTAAAAGGGTGGTTTGTGGGTGGAGTCTTGCTAATGGAAGATGCATTTCTACCAGCTGAAACACTGTACAGGATGTTTCTAGAGGATTAGGGTTCATGTACAAACACAGTGCACAAACGCCCCACGAACTTTTCGGGTCAAATAACTGTACTGCTAAGGCAGCCAAAGTTGGCGCTTCTGCGTTAGGCATACCGGAACGCTCAATAGCGAATATCTGAGCTGTGTCGTTGCACGTTTATACTGCTGCAAAAAAAACCCCGCAACATTAGTTATTTTATGATTACCTGTGGCGGCAGTTTTAACAGTAGGCAAAGTACCAAATATATAGTACTTTACCAATCATCTGCGAGATGCGGTGGAGTACCATATGCACAGCAGCCGGTATGAAGAGAACTATAGGAAGCTACACTTACTACTCTTGTATGACTAAATGAAGGGAAAAGAGGAAATCAAACCAGATATCTCATGAAACGTTTCGTGTCAGCCGTCAAAGCATAGGTCTTCTACCGCAAACCTGGAAACAGGCGCAAAAATATTTAAAAAAACACGCAGCAAAGACCTTTTGTTTCGCTCAAGTCGTGGGATGCATACGAGTGTTTTGCTTTTCTCTTTGTAATGCGGGTGTTAGTAGAAAAATAAAAGAAAGAAATAAACTATTTTTTTTTTATTTGCTGAACAGGTAAGATACTTTCATTTTGATTTATACCTTTAGATAATCGCCCACTTTATTCATCGTGTCACTCTCGCCTTAATACACATTAGATAGCTGCACTGTTCGAATAAAAAGCTCTGTTATCAACCTGTTGGCAGTAATAAAAGAGCGACGTTATTGTTATATCTAGAAAGTATATACATTTTATCTTTATTATTTTATAGAGTATGGAGAGATAGAATATAGAATGAGGAATACTCATCCAGAACGCCAATTCGCGCAGTGACTCTCAGCCCAGCTCGCATACGCAGAGTAGGATGCTTTTATTAGTGTTTTGCGGGCTCAGAAACTTAAAGAAATTTTCTTAAAAAATATTATCAGTCCTTTTTATGTCTTGATTAAACATTGCTCTAGAACTAAGGAATGTTTCAAGTTGCTTCATTTTTCTAAATGTTGATCATTTGCATGTTCATTTCTGTTCTCAGAAGTACCACTGCCTCACCAAAGCAGTGGCCCTACAAACTGAGCTAACTACTTCGTTGAGGTGGTGGTCCGGCGTTCGAGCCCCTGAACAGGATGAATTTTTGCTCAGATACGATTTTTCTGTGGAAGTCGATTAGCTTTTTTTTTGAAGCCGTATGGTTACGCTTCGGTGGATCCAAATGACTGCTTATGCCATTATCAGAAACCTACTCCTCCTTGCAGTATTTCTGTATACATTAGACTAACACCCTTCTCAGATGTAATTCAAAAGAACTTCAGGAGAAGTACTCAGATGACACGAACCAGAAATATACCCAGACGGGGCAGAGGAAAGAAATGACAACAGAATATTAAGGCGGCCATTAATATTCAGATGTTGGCTTCTCGCGCTTCGCACCAAAGCGAAGAAATTCATTCATGTCGAATGTGCTCTCTGTTTTAAAACAATTTAAGGGCACGCAGTGTAAGCGAAGTAGAAAAAAACCACTGCGAAGTAGAAAAACTGAACTCAGCTGGTCAATCAAGGACGTGCTTATAGGGTTGATGCTATTCAATCTTTTTAGTGTGTTTCATCCGCACAAAAAAAAACTGCCCCCGAATTTAAAAAGGAGCATTGTTTTTCATGTGAGAAATTTTCTGCACTCCTCGAAATGTTGGTACACGAGGACAGAGTTATTTCAAGTTAGCTTTCACTGCCCATCATATCATATACATAACGTAATCTCAACGGATAATATGAAGAGCTCCCGCAACTTTCAAAAGTTCTTACATAAAAAAAAGTGCTAGCAATCTCGTAGCAGCTCGCTTAAGAACGGCCATGCACACAGGATGTGTATTTTCAGACAACATTACCAGAAGAGCAAAATTTTTCTTTCGAAATTTTCTACACGCAGCTCCAATTATATACAGTTTTTAATCGGTTCAGATGTCGACTTAACTCATGCTGTTTTTCTTTTCCTGTTCTCACGTTCGCTAGTCGTAAAGGGCTCAGTGCATTAAAATCATAAGGTGCGCGACTTGTATTTGAAGGAGTGCGAATGCACTCTGTTTGAATTTCACATGCCTTATTACAACTGCTTAACAATTTTCCTAATCACTGGCGATTATTTCTGCACATACAATGAGGTATCAGGGCCTTTATCATTACTAATGTCACTTCAAGAAAACGTCAATGTTATACATCGGTACAGATTCACTTTTTGGACCCATCTGACGCTAAAACCGATGTAATAATGCAGTCACCATTTTTTATCCTTAACTTTGAAACCGCGTCTAGATATATCGTCGGTGCTCCTCGGCAGCACATTATATTTGCTACAAGAGGTCACCCGCCGTGTAAATTTAACCTAGATGAGGCTCGATTATTCGTAAGGGATCACTATCGCGAAAGTGTTATCTTAAAAGATTTTGCAAACCCGTCTACTGAAACACACACCATCAATAAATGTCGGCTCGGAGTTGCCGCGATAATCTTCATCCGGAGTATTCCCCTAACCCGTGTCATTTTCGCTGCCGCCAATTTTCTTATTTTGCTCTGGGACTGAGCTCAAGCTATAACTACTGTGCTGCCAATGTCTCCATTCGAATATTTCTCCCCGCTTGCAATCTGTTACTCTAGAAATTATAATGATTATACATAAGTGCTACCCGCTGTGGTGTCCTTACCAGGTGTTCTGAGAAAATGTAATGCCTCGCTCAATATTTCCGACAGCTCGTTAAATCCTCACTTGCAGAGCTACTACCTGCTTGTTATATGCTGCAACGCATTTTGCTCGTGTTGGTGAAGAACTATCACGGGCACAAGCGATGCCCATATCGGCTCTAGTAGCGCCTCCACATTCACCCCTGCATTAGACTTATGCTCCATTATGGAGTAACTGCTACTCGCGCTGAGCTCGGTCCTCTCTTGCAGCTCCTTTTACTGCCAGTACAAAATGAAACAAGATAACTGGCACGCGAAATTAAGGATACGAAAATACCAGCTGCTAGAGAAGAAGTACACGACTGTTGAGATATACATGAGGGTGCTATTAGCCTTTTCGCGGAAGTTTTTCGGCACTGAGAAGTTAATATCAAGTCCTCCTCTAATATTCAAGAGATCTGAACTGAGCCTTTCTTGAGAGCCACTTCTGCAGCAAATACCTTCATATTTCATTTGACGCTGGAAGTACATAGGTCCGGTAAGAACGATCCTCGCGTTTTCATATTTCCTCCTACTTCAGCGGAAGATGATTGGCACCAAAATGGGTAAAACAAAATTCTTATAGTAGGATGTGTAGAAATATCGGCTCCTTGCTGTATCCTCATGCAATAAAGAGTGCCTGGAAAACGGCACAAATTTTGTGAAGAAAAAAGCAACAGCAGAAAACACCTAAAACATTATAGGATTGCACATAAGCCTGCTTAAGAGCGGAAATGCGAAAGCCTTTCTCTTTACTCTCTTTCTCCCTTCCCTCCATTTTTGATTTTTGATTTTTTAAAAAGTTTTGTTATTTGAAATTTTGTTGTTTTAGTTTATGTATCTTTTATTTTTATTTTTCATTTTTATATTATTATTTTTTAATCTTCAGTTCTTTTTATTTTATTTTTTGTGTATTAAGTAAGCCATCTGACGCATTTATATCTTTTTTTATCGCATCAGTCACACAAAACTTCCTTCAAACACAGAGTTCAATTTCACTGACTCAAGTTATTATTAACTGATTACAATTAATCAACCAAGCATTTCCCATTTCATGATCTACTCCCGCACTACCTAAAGCAATCAAACCTTTCCACATTTATCTCCACAGAACGACATACTCAAATGGACAGAATTTGTGGACTGACGCGACGTAACCATACAATGCTTTTGCATTAATAAACGCGGCATATAATATTTCAGCACATCCTTCAGGAACCACTTGTAGACTCTGTAAAGAGGCTGTTAGACTCAGTTTACGCCAATTTGTTGTCAAAGAAAAATTTTTAACACGATGGTATTGACACTAAACTCTAATTTTTCAGCTCGCATGCATGTTGCAAGTGCTCTTTTTTTGAGTTTCTGCCCCTACGTCTTCAATATCTGCTTCACAGAAACCTTCATTCTGGGTATCAGTTCTGGCAAAAAGTACACAAAAGCGTCACCTATCGGGATTAAAGCTGTAGCATGATCCTGATCGATCATGGAGTACAAAAAATTAGTCTATCTTGTCGTAGAGAGCGGATGTCCACATCACTTGCATCGTGGAAAAGGCGTTGCGCTTTCTCGGATGACTGACAGATCTCTTCGTCACAGTCCGGTATTGGTCACATTTTTTTGGCTTCTAAACTCAGCCCCGCCGTAGCCCACTTCAGTTCTTCGAGCTGTGCAGGATTCATAGATTCCCTTCGTACTTTTACGGCTTCAGAATATTGCGCCATAAACCCCTTTTCTTTCAGCCTGACAGCCCCTTGACTTTCTTCGCCGCTTCACGCTCCACACAATAAATGTTTCATGATAGTCGTGTGCGTTTGTACACTCGCTGGTAATGCCAAGAAAACTAGCCCGAGGCTATCTGGAAGTGATCTATCGTAAGAATAGGGAATGGAAAGAGGAGCGTGTTATTACATAGATGAAAAAAGCCAATAGTCACGGAAACCAAGGATCATAGGGGATCAGTTTTTATAACACTCTCAACGTTCGGTAACAAATACATATAAGTACCTCCGAAAACAGAAGGTTGAACAGCCGTAGCTGTTCAGTCGCTGTGGTAGGGCACGGGACGCGAAATTCGAAAGCCGTGGGCTGGGATTCCATCAGGGGCATGTGGTAGTTTTTCTCAGCTTTTACTGGTTTCTCATTGATGAAAGCCACAACTTTAAAAAAAAATGGCGGTGGTTTAGCTCTGGTTATACCTGCAGTGACGCGATAGCTACAGCTGGCCGAGTGTAACTTGGTCACGTGATCAATCACGTGACGAACCACTTGATCAGCCAGCAGCTGCTGCGCACCACGTCACCAACAACATGATAGCGTGGCGGCGCAGCCACAGGGTGGTGGTGCCGCCACCGCCAGTGCGCCGCCACGCTGAATGCTCGAAGTGCCACCGTAATGTAGCTATCGCTAAAAAACACATCTTCTATGCTCCTTGGTATTGGTACCTGTTAGCTTTCTTCATGTATTTGAAGAATTGCTCAAATAACTGCAGTCCCGATTTCCACACTGGACCTCTTTCTATCCGGGGTTAGACTCTCTTGATAACGTGCTGGGTATGCAATCGTTTTCCTCAGAAGGGATTAACTTAAGAGCTTGTTGCGTAGGGCCAAAGCTGGCTGCTTTTCACGGTGTACATTCAGTTGCATAAAAAAACGATTTGACAGCCAGCTATACTGAGTAGTGCAGTACAGGTATCACGAATGTTTTACCTTATAACGAATAAGTCGCTTCAGAGCATAGGCAAAAAGTTTTTATTTTAACATTGAACATTCTTTTCCGGGATAAATTACATTTCTAGAAAATAAGCGATCAACGTCCTTCGCCAACGCGTCGATTCACGGGAAGTAAATTGCATACTGTACAGTAGGAACTAATAAAACATCCAATCCTTGTTTGGAGCCCGGATCACGTCTTCTAGCAGTCGACTGCGTATGCTAGAAATGGTCGATAGGTGGCGCTCAGCACTGTTCTCCTTTATTGAGTTCCTACGAAAGGTGCCTCGTAAGTTGTACATACATTTCTTCTTACAACAGTGCTTGTCTCCTTCTGTCAGTGTTCATGAATCTTCTTCACCAGAGAACTCTTAACGTATTCCGCCGCTCCGAGGGTAAAAAACTAACTCCCATTTCTAGGCTTTTGTTTGTCTTCGTATCCTGAGATCCAAAATAAAAAGAAGGGCCGGCTTCCTCACGAACCTTCTACGTAGCCTTTTTTTACAATTTACATCAGACACTGAAAACTTCTTGAACACCGCCTACAGAGCAAAATACACGTTCAAAGAAACGGGTGGTATCGCACGTGGCGCTTTCGGCTGAAGGAACTCCAAATTAATACTGGCACCTGACTAGCAACGACACTCTTGCAAGTTTTCAGCAGCTGGAGCTGCTTCAACTGCTTCAATCCACTTTCAACTGTTCAGAGACCTCGTCTCTCAAAAGAAGCAGAGGCGCTCTGTGCCGCTTTTTAAACGTCACTGAACAGTCCTTTTTTTAATGTTTGTCACGTCTATTATGGTGGTGCCTCGTTGTTCCATTTGTTATCTTCTTGTACCTAAGACAGTGAAAAAATAAGCTCGGCAAGTTGGTCTGGGGATCTTTGGAGGTAAAGTATCTATCCTGAACATCTACTTTTAGCACGAGCAGCTACCTAAACATTATTCGTTGCTGCAGGGGTCAGTGTTCGAGTGTACTGAAAGCAGCATCCTCGAGTTCGTTCACGGTGACTTTTTCAACTGAAGTTCTGTGTAGAATAAGCTACTATATTACACTTCTCGTCATTAATCAGCGCGCTATGGAATGCCCAAAAAATGTCACGATTTCTGAACTTGTAGGCTGTCGTGTCCTAAAATTTCTTAATATAGTTTGTGCTAATAATTTGACCGCGGGTGTTTCTTCCGATAAAAAATATTCCTGCGGAAACAAAAAAAAAACGATTTGGCCAACGTTGGTCTGCTCCGCTGTGACAATACAACGGGAATCAATAAAAAAAAAGGCTTTGTGGTGTTGGACAAAAATCACTCTTCGTAATCGGAACACTCACAGATGTCACAGGATGTAGCTGAAGAATGATTTACTGCATAATAACCAACGCCGAAAATGCTCAATTGCCACTAACATGCAACTGATATGCTACTCAATAACGCGTTGCGTACATGCCATGATCGGCACAGATTATTGTATTAATGAGCAATAGCAAGTTAGTTACGGTGCAGTGTGTATCACCGCCGTTTGTCAAGTGCACTATTCAGATGACAGACGGATGCACTCCAAAGAACATCATTAAAAAGCGAGCATCTGCATTCCGGGCACAGCTAGAACGTACAGTAAGGGGAAAGCTATTCTTTCGGATCAGATGTACTGCTCTGTCGACGTATCATTTCCATTTTAAAACAGTGCTACTGTGAGTACCCACACCCTTACAAATGTGAAGGCGTGTGGGTATCGTATGGGTCACTGTAAGTCTCCTTAGAGCATGAGAGGCTACTGTAGGACCACTAACCTAATAGCCTGAATTAAATCCTCGGTGCTGTCGCTTTTTAAGGAAACTTAAAAGTGCTTCGAACGCTTTGTCTGAGCAATTTTAGTGCACCAGGCAAACACAGCTGCATTGTAGTTATTGTCGAGTCAATTGACAGACGTTTATAAAGGCAGTGTGTTGATTTATAGGCAAAGTTTATTCGTGAATTTCGAAATATTCGTTTAAGCTTTTATAGAAGTAAAAAGTTTCAGACTGAAACCCTAGCTTACGAAAGATTTTGCGGTCAAGAAGCCTGCTAAAGAAAGCCTTCTGGAACAGCTCACGCTCTGCTGCCTGCATTCGCCGAAAATAACCTTGCAGTTCGCGTTGAGACAAGCGCGCCACACGATCGAAAAGCATCGAGCCTCTAATTATGGGAGTATGTTGTCCAGGTGGCTGGATTCGCATGCACCTTCGGACAGTGTTAAAAATCGAGCCGGAATTTCCTCCGAATAAACTTATGGCCGTTTGTAGCCATGAACAGAGCAACCAAACGGACGTAAGCCTATCTGAGAATTAAGGGAGAGGTATGTACTCTGACACACATTCGGGACTATGGGGCTTGTTTAAAATACGCGCACAGAATTTTCAACTAATGCATTTTCTGTTTGAACAAGGGACTGCCTGCTGTCAACCAGTTTACAGCAAAACCCAAATATACGGGGTATTTTTAAGGCGTATGCTTAACTTCCCTATTGAGCGAAGATCCCTGCGTGTGCGTGTGCGTGTGTGCGTGTGCGTGTGCGTGTGCGTGTGCGTGCGTGGTGTGTGTGTGTGTGTGTGTGTGTGTGTGTGTGTGTGTGTGTGTGTGTGTGTGTGTGTGTGTGTGTGTGTGTGTGTGCGCGTGTGCGTGTGCGTGTGCGTGTGCGTGTGCGTGTGTGTGTGTGTGTGTGTGTGGTTGTGTGTGTGTGTGTGTGTGTGTGTGTGTGTGTGTGTGTGTGTGTGTGTGTGTGTGTGTGTGTGTGCGTGTGTGTCTGTGCGTGCGTGTGCGTGAGTGAGCATGTGTGTGCGCGTGTGCGTGAGTACGTGTTTGTGTGTGTGCGTGTGCGTGTGTGTGCGTGTGTGCGTGTGCATGTGCGTGTGTGTGCGCGAGCGTGTGTGTGTGTGGTTACTTCTCATTGAACCCATGAAAATAATGATTAGTTGCGCGAGGTTGCTGGGGAAGAGCACCTGGGTCGCACAAGTTGCACCGGTGGCAACACCTGCATCCCAGGGCAGTGGCGCACCGCTTAATCACGGCTTCACTGCGCCAGGAGTGGTATGAGGACTCTCAGGGATCTATGAATGTTAAGTAGAGAAAGACAAATTCTGCATATACAGGCCGTAGCCTCTTAGCTACCGCGTCATACCTTTAAAACGGATCACACAGCGCGCAAATCAGGAGTGCGGCGGAGTAGCGGTGGCGGCGGCGGATTCGTAGAGCCTTGCAGACGTAGAATCGCAGCTGCGTGGCATCGGGTTCCATCACGCCATGCAGCAGGCGGACTTACGGCTTCTCGCACGTAAGCAGTCTTGCGTCTGGCGACTTTTTTAGTTTTTGTTTTGTCGGCAGCCTTGGATGACAAGTTCGCGGGTGCCAAAGTAGTGTTCTAGTTTTATGCGGCAGTGGAGGACTAAAAAACGATCCGAGTAGACTTGCTTACTCCCCGTTATTCTACTGCAAGTTCACGATCATAGCAAGTAAAAGAGAAACGGGTTATGCGCATAAAAAAGGAAAGACGTCTAGAACAGTGCATTCATTAATATGTTTGCTGTTAGGCGAGGTAAATTAGGATTTGGGAAACGAATCTGCAAGGAATGCGGCCTCTAATTTTTTTCTTCCTGCGACACCACTTATGTGTAACTCAGAATTGAGACGCAGTGACAAAACTTGAGACAGTACTTATCCGCACCGACAGTGCACTTTGAGTAGTCGTTCTCATCACAAATCATGCCATTTAAAATATGCGATGAACTGCTTCTTCACGTAGTTGTATAAACACATTCATTGAACTTGTATTTGGCAAAAAAGCAGATTCGACGACCGGAAAATTTTCACAACCTTGCAGCCGATGATGTCAGTTGATTGCCTTCCATAGCACACACTCTCTAACAAGAAAAGGGATTCATTTTTAAAACCCTAAGACCACTAGTAGCCGAGAAAGGCAAACGAGACACCATGCTTGGTTGCTGTGCTTGCAACACCGAAGCCAGTGCGTGTTTCTTTGAGACTTTGTTATTGCCGTCTTCTCATCTATTCTGTGATTGAGTTCTACGACTAGACCTATCAAGCTAACTCTGGAGTTAGCGCTGTGTTGTGTCCCTGCCCGTGTCCTTCTTCTACGTCCCGTTCGCTGCGCTGTAGTTATGGAATATAGAAATCAACTCGCCCAACAACTTACCTTGTCGAACTTCATTTCTCGTACAAGGGGCTCTTTTGCATGTGAGTTTGATTCACTTGAGTTTGTGCCAGTCGTCGCCACTGCGTCGTGCATAGCGAGAATGTTCGGTTTTTGCGTTCGCAAGAAGATCCTTTTGCCTGAAATCTTGACCCTACTGGGTGGCGTTCAGCCCTCAGCCGGACATGGCAGAAAGATAGGCAAGTTACTCCGAGCGGAATGGCAGTGGCAGGTGCGTGTGTGCAGAGAGCACCTCAAGCTTCGGGTGCAACTGCCTTCGGAACCGGTTCAGGCATGGAAACAATGGCATCAGGTGCCACAGTGCATAGACCGCACCACAGAGTTCCTATGGCAGCAACCTCTTCCCAGACTTCGTGCGCTTCTGCCGAAGAAGAGTCCACCAACCGGACGACAAATCCACAGCGCGGAGAACATTTCTTTTCCTGGGAACGTCAAACAAGTCCTCAGCCTGGGGCCCAAGTTTGCGGTTCAGCCATGGAAATCCAGAGCGGAGCTCTTGGCCATGGTGAGGCAAGTCTCTAGGCAGGCCGGAAAAACTGAGGCGGAACGGTGTATATCTGAAGGTGTAGACGTACTAACTAGGTACAGGCGTTCCGGGAAGAATCTACCTTTGCAGAAGACGGTTAAGTGGCTGAAAGATAACTCCTATTCATTGTTACCTGCAGATAAAGATGACGGCTTTGTTGTTTTGGACAAGGATGCGTATGTGTCGAAAGCATCAGATGCTGTCAATGCCGTGTTTGACAAATGTAACAATGTGCCACGTGTCAATGGCTAAGGTGAAGACCAAGGCGAAAAAATTTCTGAACAGGCTAAATTTGACCAAGCTAGCAAGTGTGATAGAAAGTAACCACAAAATTTGCCTGCAGATGTTTTTCACAGCAAAAACCCTCAAGCCGGAGAGGCCGTTTCGTGGATTAATTTCTGAAGATGGAACATGGCAGAAAGATGTGGCGAAATTTTTGCAAGAAAAACTAAAGATACAGCGCTGTGTTGTGTCCCTGCTTGTGTCCTCCTTCTACGTCCTGTTCGTAGCGCTGTAGTTATGGAATATAGAAACCAACTCGCCCAACAACATACCTTGTCAACTCTGGAGACTGTTTACGTAGCCAAATTCACGTGCCAAAATGCCAGGAGAATGTTCTCACTTTGTTTCTTTCCTTATGATGCAGCTTTTTATGCGATGCGTAATCAAAATTCATTTATCTAAGGTGAATTCAATGTCCCCAATCACCTGCATATGACGTTGGCTTCGTATCTTGTAACCGTTTGATACTGATTTTTCCCCTTCGAAATTATACGATGTTTGTGAAGGAATGTAAAAGTCCTCTGCGTTGTAGAAAGGCAAAAAGTCTACATAAACTCGCGCATCTACGCAAACCTTGCCGTAGACATAAACAAAAGCACAAAATACACATTATTAACCAGGAACTGCCCTAAATCACAAGATTCCATGATAAGAAGACGCACAGGTAGCGTTTTTATTTTTTTATTACGGCGCACATCAATCAGAACTCGTAAACTAACATATATGCGTCACAATTAGTTGTATGTGCTGAAGTGTGACTTAACAAAGAACGCTGCTATTCAACTATGTTGACACCAAAACGTCGTAATTTACAGCGGCAGGGTCCACCTGACCATGAGAATCGCATTTCTGCAGTGTCTTCTAAGAAGCGATTTGAAAAACTCCACTGGAGACTCTTTGCGTATGTTCATACTGCGCGCCAAGTGGTCGAAGATTTACGAGCTTGAGAAGCGGAGGCCATATGAAACCCATGTCAGATAGTACTCGCCTTTTTTTTTATTTCGGAGGCTCTGAGAAATATTTTTGGTGTTGACAAAGCGAAAATTGCTTTAAACAGCCCCAGACAGTACATCATTTCCTTCTCGCTGTGAATAGGCCCCCGAGGAAATTCCCTACTCATAATTCTTTCCTTTCTCACAGAGTGTTTCGTTTTTTTAGTTAATTTAATTATTCTTCTTCCGCAGTTGACGTCAAAAAGGTAGAAGTGCAGATAGAAAAATTTCACTGGAAAGATTGTGGTGTCCCGGATGTCACTACGGAGATGTTCTCTTTGCGTTTCATCTCTGATTTAACTTTCAAGCTCTCCAGCCGGAGTTGTTACTTGTGAAAAGAAATTTAATCTGGCAAGGCAGGCTACTTTTCTCTTCTCTTTTTTTATCTCTTTATTTTATCTGTTCACAGCAATGACCTCGCCTCTCTTTTACCATCTCAAGCTAGTTGGGAATGCTTATAATAGTGTGTTTCGGTGTTCTGAGTCAGGAATACATTGCGAATTCCTCTTCACTACAGTTTATGCACCACAATTATCTGAAACATTTATGCATATGATACACACGCCCAGCCATCAAAACCGGTTTCTTATCCCTATTTCATGAAAAGCAAATAATACATTAGCGCCGCTATTATTCAAAGTCAAAATCAAAAGCATTCTTTATTTCTAAGATACAATGCAGTGCATAAAAATATTTGGAAGAATTTCTTCAGAGAAAGGCAAACCCTTGCAAAGTGATCGATGCTGAAATGAGCTGAAGTCCAGGTTTCGACGGAAACCCGTCTGGTCAGGTATGTTCATGGCGGAAAATCTTCAAGCGCCGACCAATCGTTAAAAAGATGACGTTTCATCTTTTGTGAAGAAGGCCCCCGTAAGCCGGGGCCGAAACGTCATCTATTTAACGATTGGTCGGCGCTTGAAGATTTTCCGCCATGAAATGGGCTATGTAGAAAACATATCCATCGTAGATGAAAACATGCAGTAGCAAGCAGCAATTAAAAGCAGTTTTTCGCTGCCAAACTACCTCCAAGAGACCACTATTATCTTGTTAAATGAGCTCGCATTCACTTTCGGGTGCTGTAGTATTTCGGACATATTGACGGTCGTAGATTGCGTCTGCGCGAACTTGTTTACTGTCTCATGTTTCTTTCACTCTTTGCCTCAGCCGAAAATGTGAGCTTTCTAGAACTCTCAAGAAAGCGCTCCTGTTACGTTAGCTGTTTAGATTGCTGTAGCTTTTAGGTAACGCCTGTGATAACACCGTTACCTTTGACAGTAAAATGGCTGCTCCAGGTATAAAGTGGTATTTGTGACGATTTTTTCTCTCTTCAGGCACAAACACGCCTCGAAAACCGTAAATGTTCCTTCTCAGTTAGGCAGCAAATGTGCTTGAGCAACACAAATGGACCCGTGTGAGAGAAGGGCTTTTTTCACATCGATAATGCTTGCATTCGGTACGAGTGGTTACATTTTTGTTTTGTGCGCACACTCGAAGGAGACTACGTTATGGTGTTGTGTGGTTAGTGTTTAGTAAGGAATAATTACGATCCCTGTGGTGGTGACTGTTGGACGAATTCCCAATCTTCTGGAACGGCATCTATGTTTTCAGGCTACTTAGCGCGGGAACATCGCGATGTCAAGCGCAGCGTTTGCTTTCTCATTTCGGCAAAAGATAAATAGAAATACACCGTGCTAGCTTACGGCCCGTTCGATTAGACCCACATTAGTAAAATGCTGAGAAGAAGTGCATTTATAATAAAAATTCCTAATACCATTCGCAAATTTTGCGATTGTATCCGTATGGTTTTGTGCGGCTTGCGCACAATTTCTGCATGATGTGGTTAACGTCATACGAAGTGAATATGTGTTTTTTGTGAACTTCAAACATATTTATAATGCTTTGTATTATTCGCACGGAAGCGTACTTAATAATTGGAATCGTCTCACAGAAAATGTATGCGCGGTAGAGAGATCTGGAAGCAGATTAGAACGCTCTGAGTCGGTCTGCAGTGGTGTACCTCATCAGGCACATAGTTTCGAATGTGAGCGAATATAGTTTTATCATCGAACACATGAATTCTTTTGAAGATATTGCCCTTAGGGTCACCAAACAGTTCTAACTTGATAAATCACTTTACTGGATGCTAGGGGCGTTTGAAGGATCGTAGCTAGTTTTTAACGCTCTTCGCGTGTTATGCAGCTATAGTTATATATGCAATTAAGAAAGTGAAAACTGCGGTGGGCTTCCGATTAAATGCTCGACCAAGGATTCAAGACTGAATATTCAGTCACTGGGAGGTAAGTGAAGCCGGGAAAAGGTTTCCGCTTGCCTGGAGTTTTCTTCGGGCATTTGTTTTGGTTATCTTGGCATACTCAACGCTAGGCCGCTTGAGACTGCATAGTGAAGAGCAGGCGCCAGAATAGTGCATCTCTAAAGATAGAGCACGATTACAGCCACAACAATTGAGGCTGATACGTAATTAGTTTTGATCAGACAAAGCGAGATCACAGGTTGGGATGCTAAATGCGCGCAGCTTAGACTCACTCGTCACTTATAATTCAATAACCGGTAACTATTGTAGAGATAACGAACAAGAGTTACGTTTGAGAACAGAAAACAATACGAGACAAGTTGGAAGGGAAGAGACAGCCTCCTAGTTATCGTATCTATAAAAAGACTTTTCTCAGTCTGGGCTGAGGGCGCGACAGGCCTTCTTGCCGAAACTTTTGCGAGTTGCCTGAGGCTACGCCGCCCGACCCATGTTCACTGTGTTTTTTGTTGTCATGAATCCCATCTCCCTGCATTGCTTCCATCAGGTATTGCTCCTGTTTGAGGGATTCTCGATTTGTGTTCTTGAGATCGTTGTGTTTTAAGGCTATCGACCTGGGGCCCTGCTTGACACAGGTAGGTTGCACCGTGGGACTCTCGTCGTCCAGCACAGAGACGATTTTTTTGCTGCAGAAGAGAGGGGCGCGCATTTGCAGGACGTCATTTGTTTGAATTCTTATGTTTGGCTGAAGTGTGACAGAGGAATATTCAGTGCAGGTTTTTTTCCTGCAAACTATATTTCAGTTTTCGTTCAGTACTCTGTAGTTCACTATAAACGCACACAACGTATTACCTTTTTTTTCAAGCGAAGTTTTGGTAAAATTTTAACCAGAGAATTTTGGTTGAATTCTAGATAAAGAAAGATAGCGGTTGCGCCTCCCCGATGGACTAGTGTGGATCATGCCTTGACAACTGTTTTGTAGTGATAGCTACATTACGGTAGCATTTCGAGCCTTCAGCGTGGCGGCGCCGCCACGCTGTCCCATGGTTGGTCAGGTGGTGCGGAGCAGCTGCCGGCGGCGCGGCGCCGTGGCTGATCATGTGTTTGGTCACATGACCAAGTTCCAATCGGCCACCGTAGCTATCGCGTCACTCCAGGTTTAACCAGAGCTAAACCACCGCCAATTTTATCATGGGTAGCGAGTGGCTGGTAGACCCGCTCGCACTTGCACAACACCGTGCGTGGAAATCCATCTTAAAGCTTTTTCACGAAAGGTGGAAATCTACCTTTTTTTTACGCCTTCTTCCAAACTTCAACCACAGGTTTGTTCTCGGGTCCACCCTAAGTAGTACAGTTACTGCGCCTTTAATTTCCTCTTGAACTAACGGATGCTGCCTCCTAGCGAGTCTACAGCATAGCTCCGGCATAATTTTGTAGCTTGTGGCGACAAAATGGTCGCATAGAATACGAGAGTCTACTAGTCTAGAGGATGTTAATATAAAATGCATGTTTATCGTTTTCAACTAAAATATGCACCAAGGAATGTCTCCGCTTTCGCCCCAAATAACCGTCTCAATGCCAAAAAATAGCCCCCATTAGCAAACAATCGACACGTAGAAATTGCAGCACTACCTTGTGTTTCGCTTTTCATACAGCTTAGTGAGTGCTGCGGTATTGGTGATGCTGCTCTGTCCCCGTCCATGAGGTAAAGTTAAATTGTTACGCTGCTCTTTTCTTTTTATTGGTAGCATGATGTTGAGACTGCTGGCTGCGTAGAAATGATCCAGGGGCAGAAATCATGTCGAAAGAATTGCATCAGAATCACAAAGAGATTCTCTCTATATATAAAATACTATCACAAAAGTAAGAATTTATTGGCAAAAATACTCGAAAGGAAAAGCCAACATCTTACTCCTGAAAGCAGACAGTTCGAACCGCGGTAGGGTTCGAACCGCGCACTCCGGCTCAGTAAAAGAGCGCCTTAACCACTGAGCCACCGTGGCGGGTGCCATTAAGAGATAGAGAATCAATTTTTGGTGCGGTAAAATTTTCAGTAAATTTTTCTCGGCTTCACTGCAAGGTGCGCGACATTACGTCATGTGCACAGCACTGATACAACAATTGCAATAAGTAGCCAGTGTTAGTATTTACATACTGTCTTTATCTAAAGGGAGACTAGGAACACCTCTAAGCGGCTTTTTGGGGGGTATTGATAACACATTCCTGGACAAAGCGCGGAGGGGTGTCGAACTCACTCCTCGAAATTTCGGTCTTCGAACAAAGTCATTTTCTCGTCGGTCGCGAATCCTGTGAAATTATCAAATAGCACGAGGAGGAAAATCGAACAAATCCCGGTATTCTATTTCAATTCTTATCAAAATTTCCTCCGGTCTTATACTCCTCTAATAACACCTTTACGCAGCACAGCAATTTCTGCTTTCACAATATGCGGTTAAATGCATAGTCTTCATAAACAGCAAGGCGAAGCGCGTTCAGACGCCCCTTTGCTGCCCTTGACTTGAGGTGCCCTAGCCACGGGATGCGCTATGCAAACGCTCTACGCAGACCATAACGCAGCTGACGCCAATAGGGAGCAATAAAAAATTCGCTGTAAGAACTTAAGGTAATCGTGACCTAAGGTCCATAATGTCCTCAAACTGTGAAAAAAATGAATGTTTTAACAAAGCTACCATAGAGAAAGGATTTTTTTGGCCTCGACTCTCGCGTGACTTGGCATGATTGAAGACAGGAGTTGTGTTGTAGTTGACGTACTACACGTGAAATAACACCGACATTCCAGTACCACTCTAAACTGAATTATCTTTAACCTTTAACCGAACCAACCTAGGACCAGTGCCGCTCTACTCTTGCTGGACACGTACCACCCGGCAAAGCTATGGGAGAGCTTCTTGTGCTGGTAAAGGCTGTCACGCTCCGGCACCTCCTTCTAGAAGCGGGCGTCGCATGCGGAGTTCTGCGCAGTTACACCCCGAAAGGAAGCATCTGCAGTTGAAGTTTAACTATGCAATTCATCGTTTACTGTTCTTTTGGGCTTTTCGGTATCGTAATTTTCCTGCGTGAGACTATGTCAATTACTTGTCAATTACTTGTTGTTATGTCAATTACTTGTCAATTACTTGTTACGTGCAGGCATGCTGTTCCTGCTGCAGCTTTCACCTCTAGGTACAAAACGTTATCAATGATTAGCGTCTTAAGTGCGGGAGAAGAGCTTGTCTAGCCAAGCGTCTTGAGGGATTATTCGAAGCAGCACAGGCAATCGGCCCAATATTGCAAAAAGATGGTCCCATCCTGGTCCTTTGCAGGACCGGCCTTTGCCAATACGGTTCCAGTATTGGGCCAATTACCTGTGCTGCTTCAGTAGGTTACAATCTTTGGTAAATGTTTGATGCATGTCAAACGATGCATAAATTTGGAAAACGAAAGGTGAGAAAAGTGAATTTTGTTTTGCATTTCTAATTTATCCTTGTTCTTTCACACTAGCCGCTGTTTTAGCTTCTAGTGATTAAAGGGAGTCTCAAACAAGTGATTCAAATTTTGTTGTACCAAAAATTGACTATATGCCCAAGCGTGATTTCCCAGCTGCAGAACAATGGTGAAACGCTGTTTTCTGGACGGCAGCCAGTCGAAGCTGCCAATGGTGCTCGGGGCAATAACGGCAGAGTACCGCGGCAACGTACAGTCCATATCAGAAGCTAACCAGGCCTAACTGAATCTACACAAAAACTCAGTAACAGTTATCATTCCGTGCTAGTCTAAATACACATACTTGCAAGCAGGCGTCCTCAAAAAGAGTTTGTATTTCTTGGTCAAATAAGACTGGTGGAATTAAAATACGCTAGTTTACTGAGGAAGTAGTCGAGCATATGACAGAACACCACGGTCAGGAACGTAAAAAAAAAATCATGGAGGGTCAACTTGATCGTGAAGAAGCCTTCCCCATAGAACCCGAAACGCCAATCTCTTTTTTCTGTGAACTCAGTAAATAACTGTCTAATGCCTTTTACATAACTATTTTAATGTGTAGGAATATTTGAGCAGATTAGTTTCAAGGACCAGAGGCTTTGAACTGCGTAACACATTTGAATATGGTCTGAAAAACGTTTGACCGAGAAAACTGAGAAATTTTCATTTCTCCATCAGCAGAAACGAGAGGTGGCCAAAGCAAATGAAAAAAATTTCATTTTTCAACGACTGAGGCGCCTCTTTTGGAACCATTACTACCTGATTGGAGTTTTCAAGCTTCACAACGATTCTGTGTAAGGCTACCGGCAATAAAATAACGTTCTATGCAGACAGCACCTGCCCAGAACTACAAAGCGGGAGAACGATAATGCTGGAAAAATCACGGGGCCGAGAGGAAGGGCACAGCACCTGTAAAAAGATCATGCTGAACAGTGAGACATTGTTTCCCAGTTCACTCCTATCACGGGCTTCTTATTTTCAATCTACATTTCGTGCGACACGTTAGAAGGAGGTTTACCGGTAGCTGCTCAGAAAGTTCTACTACATGATTCAAGCTTAGTGTACAGATTGCTAGCACTATCACTTTGGTTTTTCTCTGAATACGAAAGCTTGCGATAGAAACAGTAGATCTGACGGCTCCAAAATCTCTAATTGTTCACGTCATTAACGTGAAATACGAAATTCACTAAAGTGCTTGTGCGCTTCTTCAGCGCGCGCCACATATTACGCAGCTCAGCTTAAGCAGTGACGAAGTTTTAATCCAGTAAGCAAAAATATGCGTACATACTTTTAAGCGAATTTTTATCATACTTCGCGGGATTTAAATAACGAAAAAAAGTCTACGCTGACGGTTTGTTGCTAGGAATACGAATACGAATACGGTTTATTTCATGTTTGTTCAAAACAAGGGGAGATGAAAGAAAAAGCTGCTGAACAGCAGCTTGACAAGCTCACACCCCCCTTGTTTACATAGGCAAGAGCAGCTCATACAACATACTTATACCGATCAGCACACACACACACACACACACACACACACACACACACACACACACACACACACACACACACACACACACACACACACACACACACACACACACACACACACACACACACACACACACACACACACACACACACACACACACACACACACACACACACACACACACACACACACACACACACACACACACACACACACACACACACACACACACACACACACACACACACACACACACACACACACACACACACACACACACACACACACACACACACACACACACACACACACACACACACACACACACACACACACACACACACACACACACACACACACACACACACACACACACACACACACACACACACACACACACACACACACACACACACACACACACACACACACACACACACACACACACACACACACACACACACACACACACACACACACACACACACACACACACACACACACACACACACACACACACACACACACACACACACACACACACACACACACACACACACACACACACACACACACACACACACACACACACACACACACACACACACACACACACACACACACACACACACACACACACACACACACACACACACACACACACACACACACACACACACACACACACACACACACACACACACACACACACACACACACACACACACACACACACACACACACACACACACACACACACACACACACACACACACACACACACACACACACACACACACACACACACACACACACACACACACACACACACACACACACACACACACACACACACACACACACACACACACACACACACACACACACACACACACACACACACACACACACACACACACACACACACACACACACACACACACACACACACACACACACACACACACACACACACACACACACACACACACACACACACACACACACACACACACACACACACACACACACACACACACACAAAATGACGCTTTGATTGATGTTTTGGTACATAACTAAAAAATGGTAATAGAAAATTTCCGTGAAATGTACAAGTACGAAACGTAGTGTAAGTATGCATGATTTAAAATAGTTCAAAGATTTGAAAGAACAGCGGCTATAAAACCAAAAAGAAGAATTAACAGGTACACAGAGCATACAGATGAAACCTGAGAAAAAATATTTCATAAAACGTAGTGCATAGGTAGTACTTTAGAGCATTTGAGAAAAAAGAAAAAAATAGAACTTTCTTATTCTCAATGCTATTTGTAAACAATTAAAGGAATAAATCTCTGAATTCTGTTTTCGAAATGCTCACCAGATCAATTTCTTTTCGAAAAAATAATTTAATACACTTGGTACTGTGGGTCGTAACATTTGTTCACCGTAATTAGTGCGGTTACGACGGACATCCCAGGGCTCAGGATGCCTAGTTGTATAATAATGCGTATTCGTTTGCAAGTTTGCCAGATTAGTTTTGAGATTAATGCCTTGTTTGTTTTCATCCCTTCAATTTTTACAAAGGTGACAGTTATACAAGTTATTTATGTTAATTAGATTAAAATTTCTAAACAATCTGCCTGCTGAGTAGTCTGGTGAACAATTTGCAATAATCCGGATTACGTTATTTTCCATTACCGTCAGTTTGCTGACGTTTGTTGAGGTTGTCTTGCCCCACACTAAAAATCAGTAACTTATGCGCAATAAAAAGAGTGAATGATAAATTAGCAGTATTGTGCTTACAGGAAATAGGTTTCGATGCCTGTATATAAATCGTATAGTGCGAGCGAAGGTCGTAATAACATGACTAGTGTGCGAGGCCTACAGCATGTTCTCTGCAAAAATTACGCCTAGAGTTTTAAATTCTGTAACAGTTTCTATCGGCTGACACTGTATTTGAAGAAGATTTTTTGGAACAATGTCCCAGCCCTTAGATCGAAAAACGACTGCTTTCATTTTCTGGGTATAAATAACCAAGCCATTGAAAGAACACCACCTTCATTAGAAGCTGATTTAAAGTGATGTTTGCACGATTAAAAAGTTTTTCGTAATCGTCACCCTCGAAAAACAGGCTGGTGTCATCTGCGTAGATGAGGAATTTCTTATCATCATCAACGTTAAGAATATCATTTATGTAAATATTAAATAAATATGGTCCAAAAATGCTGCCCTGAGGAACACCAAAGTAGTTTTAAATGTGGAGGTGCTGTTGTTTACTGAAACAGGCTGCATGCGAGAACTAAGGTATGATTCCATTAACTTCAAGGCAACACCACGAAATCCGTAGAATTATAATTTTCTCACCAAAATACCGCGGTTAAAAGAATCAAGTGTCTTTGTAAAGTCTATAAAAACTCCCAGTGCGAATCATTTTTCTTCAAGTTTTTAGAATAAATTTTCTTTTATGAAGCACGAGGAGTTCAGTGGAACAATGTTTCCTATAACCTTGTCCTAAACATAATTCCTAGAACCTACAAAAACTGAACAATCTGTTTCTGAACCACCTACATAATTTATCGAAACGTGCTTATTTCAGATGTGAATATAATAAAGTGGCTAGATATTCTTACATGGTAAACTAATAATGCGACGTATTAAAATACAGCGAGAGTGCTACGCAACAGCCGACAAGATGTCGTTTGCTTTAACTATCAGCGGCGTGTCATTTTTAATGTTTGGCTAAAGTTGCGTTGCAGGCCCTGTATAAAAACCACAGTCCTGCACGCCAGCTCTAATGCACACGGAGAATGTTCTTTGGTTTTATTCACTAAAAAGGACCTGCCAGCGCGGTCATGTTCTATTAACATGATATTCCAAGCAATTCTGATTTTTTTTGTCTATCCCTTTCCGCACGTGCATTATATAGAACGGGGCCATTTCACTGATGACGTCTGTCTTCTTTTTTTTTAATTTTATGTCTCTTCTCCTGCCTGTTTCCCTTGTGTTTTAATCGAACTTTGTAAACAGGGTAGATGCACCTATGTAGTTATTTTAGCCAGAAAACTGCAAAAAAATGAGAGATTTTTTTGCTAAACTTGTATTATCTACGCACACGGCAACAAAACTGGCAAATTGTTTATAGTTTTTGAGAGAAAGGTTTGAACCTCATAACTCAAGCCTTCATACAATGTCTCAGCCCATAACCTGTTTCGCACCATGGTGCTGTGAATAAACACATTTCAGTTATTAGATTGCTCAGGTTCCGGGATATCAATACATCTCAATTAAACACTTAATTAGCAATGGCCTTTTAATTCCTCAACCGGCGATTAATTTCGGCTTCACATACACACAGCATTTAAAATAAGCGTTTACGGCCCCCTTTGAGCGCTTCGATCAATCAACTATTTATCTGTGCTTAGAAGTTTCAGACGCAAAGACGATAGAGTAGCTATGAAAGACCCTGTTGGTTTTCTACAAGAAAGTTCTTACCACTTCGGTGTCGCTAATGCGCACTTCACTTTGCAGAATAAGTTTGAATTTCGCCTATCCATTCAATACAAAAACCAAGAAACGACTGCAAAATTTATTCTCTACGTAGCTTGCTGAGTTTTGCACAACTGGACAAAAGATATTGTGGAGTCCGGCAACATACGCACGATGCGGTCCAAACTAGCACTTTGTTTAACCTTCCCAACAACCTTGTATTTTCTAGCTCCCCCTGAAATATGGCAGGTGGGTGTCTCTACATAATTATACGACGGGATGAAGTTTCTGCCCTGCGTTAGATTAAATAGTTTTCAGTTTTTAAACAATTGAATTTCATTTCCGCTAGTGAAAGACAAAAATATAATTGAAACATTACGCAGGTTACTCGTGTTACAGCTTGTTTGAAAGAGCACGTAGAAAGAACCCACCGCGAGAAAGGTCTGATATTTTGCGTTTAGGCCCTCCTACATATCCTAAATTTTTTTCTTTGATTATTATACTGAGGCACGGAAAATCATTCCCCGCCAAATAAATGAAGCCGCTGTTCGTTTTAGGCGCTTAAAACACATTTACACTAACCTTTTCCGGCTTCGAATCAGCATATGTTCTACAGTGCCTTTAAGAAAACAAGATCACTCATGTTCATAGTACCCATGGAAAACAACTTGCGGAACAGGGACATCTCAGCGCTGAGAATCCCTGTGAAAATAAAGTGCGTATGATAGCAATCGGTAGTGCGGTGAAAACTATTTTTACCGGACTGTAAGAGACAACGAATTTAATAGCTGATATGTCAAAAAGAGATATATGCTAGCTTAAGATCAGTGCTTGTCGCTCTATGCATTAAAAGCAAGATTTAAATGTGAATTTAAATAATGTGACACCCCATGCGATTGTTTCGAACAATTAAGTTTACTACTTGGCAGTACAATACGCGTGCGCTACCTTTATGTTCCTTAGAGAAGGAGAAAGAAAGAGAACGGCGAAGGCTGGGAGGTAATACCCCTAAACACCAAAGGGGAGTCGACAGCGGTTCATCAAGATTTTAGCAGTTTTGTGTTGAAGTTATGCGCTGGTTTGTACAGACTGCCAAGTGCTTCTCTCAGAGCTTTTAAGGGGTGCCACAGCAAAAATCGACAGAAATCAGAAAACATTGATCCTGCAAAAGGTGACTTTGACATTAGCATGTTATTTATTGATTGAATATATGGTATCGTTTACTGTACACCTTAATCAAATTACAATGGCCGATATACTGCAGTTAATTCGCAGTCAGAGGCTCAACCTGGCTATTCTAGTCAAAGCTGTAAAGTTCTGAACTATATGCTGCTGTGTGTTACTTCTGAAGCCGCTTTGCTTGTCATCCTTGCGGGCTGAATCAGATCAGGTTGAATGCTCTTCGATAGTATTAGGTTTTATGAACTCTTATTCCCGCTTCTTTTTCCGCTGCACTGTATAAACACAAGGTTCCGTGCTCCACCGGATCGTAGCCCACGTCCTTCTGCACTGTGTAGATCCGGGATCATGCGACAAAATGCAATATATATGGTTCGCTTCCAAGCAGTGTTGAGCCCTTTTTCACTGGTACAGTGGCGATGAACCCGGGATAAGGGGGGGGGGGGGTTACTGAAGGTGACTCACATGTATGAAAGAGGACGTGGAAGTGGCAGGAGAAAGCATTGAGCATTGAAGAGGCCGAAAGAACACCATAGAAGGAAGAAGCCTCTCTTTATCGCTTTCGCAAAAGGGAACAAAAATACAAAATGGAAATCCTTCAGGGGCATGGCCTCTCAGTTTATCCGGCCGTTCGGGGTGTTCTTCAGGGAGCTGTTTTTCACTTCCGTTTCACAATCCGACAGGCGGTTTACTCTTCTTCTCTACACACGGCCTTTGACGCATCTTTCTTACTTCTGCATATATTGAAGTGAGAAAATAACGGGAATCTCAGTAGACTTCCCTCTATCTCGTGTGCCTCACTGATATTGACGGAAATAACTGATAGTAAAGAGAAGAAAACAAAGGCGCACTTCTTCTTGTTAGCCTACTGCAGCGGATGTACTGAGGTTGATTCATTCACAAATTTCATTGACCGCTGACTAAACATGCATTTCTCTCTCCTTTTATGTTTTCAAAGTCAAAGGCAAAGATTTCTTTAATTTCGGAAGTAAAAGGCGTTGCATAAAAAAAAATATTTGGACCGATATCCCTGCTGCTAATGAAACGGTCCAGTGCAAATTAAAATAAAATACACCAGATAGCCGTAATGGGCAAAAAATGTTTAGAAAGAAAAAATACACACAAACAGGAATCAAAAATGCTTGGAACAAAATACGCACTTGAAGCAACAGTTCACAGCCAAGCGATTAAATTTTCCTTTCAGTATTGCTTGGTCATGTAGTCATCATTGAATTGCTAAAGTAGCTCACGCTCTGTCACTCGTGCAGCACGTCAGCAGCTGTGTGTCAAGTATATGGTGCAACTCTTCACCAGTGAATAAAAAAGTAGGAACAGTTATGCTAACCACATAACACGGCATATTCCAGGGAAAAACTGTCCAGGTTCTCAGGGCGCACGTCTGCTCGTCTTCGGGCCGTTCGCGTTAAGCGAAAGGAGGCGGGGACTGCGACGCTCCGAATATTGTGCGGCTCCGACGGACCGATTACTGTGGCCACCACAGGCGATGCCAGGCACGGCCGGAACATGCTTCCGGTATTGTTTCCGACAGACACGGGCATTGGCTGCATTCATCAAGCGGTAATGGTTGGTCTGGTTCCACCGACGACTAGCTGCATCTTCGGCTGAGCGCAAAGGTGCACGCTGTCTGTGGTGGCGCTGTCGCTCCTTAGTAATGCGGTCATCGGGCTTTTTCAACCTTTTGTTTCTGCGGCTGGGTATCTGCAATAACTGCAAATATACCTGCCCATATATGCAGGTGGCAGTTAAAATATTAATCAGTCACTCAGGAATAGCAGCCCGGGCCGCACCCACCACTGGGAGCACCTGCCATCGATGGGCAGTGGCACATCGCTTAACCGCTACTCCACTACACCCGGGGGGGGGGGGGGGGGGGGGGGGGAGAGGTATGAGGACGCCAAGGGATCTATGAATGCGAAGTAGAGAATGGCTTTATTGATAGACGATAGCCAACACATCACCCTATCGCGTCGTACCCTTAAGGCGGATCTTAAGTGTCTCTTCCAATTTTCGGTTTGGAATTTTCTGCGAATAAAAAACTGCAGACGCATACAAAACACTCCAAAATGAAGGCCACAGATTTAACATACGCTTGAACGATTTGCTTTTGCGATGCTCGACTTCATCACTCTTCAACGGCCACTGATAATGCTCTACTCCATGAAAACAGCCAAAATAATTTTTATGGCTCTTTTGGACACAACGTACATATCAGTTTATAAAAAGAGCTTCGTATATTAGTTTAGAGAACGTATCGCCGCTCTAATAAGGCAGACTACGCTTTTTCTTCATCTATTGCCGTTTGGGTGATGCGCCCGACTGTCTGCTCCGACTGACACAGCCCGGCCAGGAACCCGCACTTTCTTGATGAATATTCTGTTTATTACTCCAGCGGTAGTACAATTGCAAGCCGCCACACGAATCGCTAGATGCCACTCTACGCCTGCTTTTCACCATGGCAACCATGTTGGTTGACTCCTCATATTCTCCGCGGTGAATTCAAACAGAAAGGCGGAAGCCAGGATGTTTAATCTGATTCAATAGGGACACCGGCCACATAGGATAATATTTCTATCTTTGTAAGAATACTCGTAACATGTACACCTATAACCCACTGCGAAAAGACAAACTCAACACCCTCTTTAGTGAAAGTTAATTCACTTTGGAAAGAAACGTGCAATACCAAACCTCATAAGAGAGTGTATGACTGCATGATGTGACACCGCTGCACGACCGTCTGCTGCCTTTCAGCGCAACTGTAGACTCGGTAGTGATAATTTCCAGGTACACCACCTAGCACTGGTAGCTCTGGCTGCCTACAGTGAAGCAACAGCTCCGACGCTTAATTGGTAGCCCTCAGTGTTATGCCTCGCTGTTCGCTGGCCAGCTGGGGAGCTAAGCAGTTTGGTAACATTTGCACTTGTAACTACAAGTAAAACACAACCTTCTCTCAGAGAAAAATTCAACGAAGACCGCTTTCGCAGGAACGGTTATGAGTAACAAGAAAAAAATGGTTAACAGAGACTATGTAACCACTTTTACACCGATAACTTTGTGAATCAATTCTTAAACTATGCTGAAGTCCTGTCCAAACTTTTTTAGGTTATTTCATATTCCTGGAGGTTTTTAAGTGTTCACCAACATAGTACAACAAACAGGGACCGTTAAATTTCGCCTCCATCAAAATATTGCCATCAGAACCAACATTCTATCCCGCAAACTTGAGTTGGAGAGCCGTACACAATGTCCACCAACATACAATGGAGTGTTGCCGTTTAAAGCCTACTTTGCAAATCCGAACATATGAGGAGCCCGGTACCGAAGAACTCATTTAATAGGTTCTCATCGCTCTGTCGATTATTTGCTGCTATTTATCATATATTCTTTGTAACAAAATTGTTCGCTGCAGCACAGTACCTTGGGGAATAACATTCTTGCAAATGCAGTCACAGGAGCATCGAAAAACAGAGCCCGACTTCACGTCTCTGCCTAAAACTGTTCTTAGTGCGTGCATTGTGTGTTGAAATTCTGGCCATTGCAAAGCAGATAAAAGGCGGTAGTTGTAGTGTGGTCTGAACTTGAGGGCACTAGCGGGTTTCAGCCCGAGCACAATTACGACAGACAGTGCTCCTAACTTAGCTATTAAGGCTGGCCGACGTGTACTGGTAGGCGCTCGGCTGAAAGCGCCTTGCATTATACCGACAGTAAGAAAATTCCTGCTGTGGCAAGCTCTTTCACGGCGTGCACCTCGTAAAAAGAGGCGTGTGAACCCAAAGACCAGGCCTTTGGCCCCGCTCCAAAGCACACATTCGGCATTGTCAAAGCCACTGCCTCAGCACGATGAGAGAAAAAAGAACGTATGGTTGTTGCCTTTCCTAATTTGGCTCGATATTTCAAAGAAAACTACACTGTCTAAAAGTAAATTAACTACAATCTTAACTGCAATCTTAAGGTATAAAGTGCGCATATTGCGCTGTCAGCTGGAGGTTCAGAAGCGAGATACCTGGTAAGCTGTCTTCTATCGCAACGCGCAGGATGTCACTAAATGAGCTATACAATAGCCCACGTTTTTATGGAGCTAAAATTAAGGCTATGGAGTGCTAGCTTGCCAAGTGTCACGAAAAAAGCGACCTGAGAACTATGGAAAATTTAAGTGTCTAAGCCATAATTCTGAAGCGTTACATTCATAACGCCAAAACATATTGTTTAAGAATATACACTTTCAGTAGGCATGCTGTCCACGCAAACCATTATCTTTTAAGGCTCCTAGTCTTGCACGCACAGTTTTTCATCAGGTGACTTGAAAAATAATGCGTTTTAGCCTCAGGAAAACATTTCAATTTTTTTTTATGAGGGAAGTTATCACAGTAAGTACTTTTAAAATACGCTGCAATTGGACAGCCCTTATCAAGAGCTGAATGTGCCCAACATGCTATGTCAGAAGGTCTGGCTAAGAGTGAAGTTTAATGTAAAATTCCCGCCCCCATCGTGATATAGTCGACGTGTAGCACCCGGCTTGCAAAAATGATGGCTTTCTTTTTCTAAAATTTCCATCTTTATTCTTAGAACTGAGTTTTTAAGCATCCTTAACAAAGAGCAGCAACATTAAATGTATTTACTCTTTACTGATTTTAGAACTGATATCTTTCCTTTTGACGCAACAGCGTTAATGGGCCGATTAAGCTTTAAACCATGCGCCATAGTCATCGGCGGCGCGGCAGCGGGAACAAATTTTCCACAGAGAAGCCACCTAGGTCACGTGACCTTTTGGCGTCATCACAAACTGCAAACCGGATTATGAGCACACTGCGCACCATGCCAGGTGGCAGTTAAATAAATGATTGCCCGGGATAGAATGTTCGGGAAGCCACACAGATGACAGCACCTGCCATCGCAAGGCAATGGCGCATCGCTTAACCGCTGTACCACAGCGCCAGGGGTGGTATGAGAACCCCCAAAATATATTAATGTTAATTGGGGATTGACAAAATCCACCTATTTGAAAATAAACCTATTAACATTATCGCTTTATATTCTTAAAGCGGAGCTTAAGTGTCCACTTATGGTTTTCTTTATTACACAGATGCAAATCTGATCTACGCTAAATTGATAGCGTGAACATGACATTTGCCGACCGCAGACATATTCGCATGTACCATGTTCGAAATCGACTCTAAAAAACTAGGGGCTTTCTCAATCACATCCTTACCAAAAAAACTGCGACAGCATGTGAAAGTTCTCCTGCCCTCAAATATTCCCAAAGCGTCCCTTTATTTTTGAAAGTGGGACACCCCAGAAAATGAAATAAGTGAATTGTTGGTGATTAATGAGCAGAGTAAGGTTGATGAGTGAGTGGGGTTATTATAATCCCATATGGGAATCAAATAGAGGGAACTCAAACATTCTATTCATCAATATTTAAAATTTGGTGGTGCTGAAGATGTCACGCCACTCTTGATGAATGAAGTGATTTTATTTCTTTTGCGAGATAACAGAAAACCTTGTCGATTAAAAAAAACTTGAAGTGCGGCGCATGTTTTTTAAGCCTCTGGCCTGCCTTAGCTTTTCTGGGGCTATACATACCGTAATTTTAATGCACTGGCCATTTTTCCAAAGCAAGACACTATGAGATCTACGACTGTCAGAGCCTAGTGTTCGCAAGGGCGCCTACGATGTTATTATTATTGAAAAATCAAAAGCCGCATTTGAATATGTAGCAAACAACGATAATATAACTTTCCATCGTTTAGGCAGCAAAATAAAGTTAAGGCTTAAAGCAGCTAAAACTCGGAGGAAAAAAAACCTTCAGCGGCTCTCAAAAGTGGTCTGCCAGTTCGCGCTTGGCTGTGCGGTAGTCTTGTTGTCTACAATAGCCGGTGTAACCGATGGTGTTCCGCGAAAGCGTTAGTTGGACTCTTAGCGGGAAGAAATATGGGCTACACGAAAAAGTGCTTAGTCGCTTCCTTTGTTTTCCGGTGCTCGTCCGATTAATCGCCCAACACGTCACCGAAAGACCGAAACAACTAGTGCAAAACAAAGGCTCGAATTGCTCAGTAGCATTTCAGCGCATTACAAAGCTGCAAGAAAGCTGGTGTAGATAAATGTCGAGGGAAGTGGGCTAAGAAATAAAACAGCACCACAGAAAGGAATAAATACTAGAGTTATCTCCAGTGACGTGCGCAAGAGGGTGCGCAAAACCAGACGCAGCGTAAATCACCTGCTGCAAACAAATGGCACTGCCTTGTGACGCTAAGCAAGACAAAGCTGGCGCCGGGAGGAATCACGGGCGCTATCGATAATATTGGCTTAATCACAATGCCAAATCGGAGGTTTTTGCGCTGCCAGATCACGCACGAACGTTTCGCGCTGGAGCGCCAGACAACTTAATTCCACTCTGCTTGCCTTGAATTCAACTCTTTCTATAGTTAGTTATCTTTTCTTTGTTGTGCAGTTCTTCGACTGGTTATGTAGTGCTGTTCTTTTGCTGATAGAAAAGCACCCTTGAAGACCTTGTTTTCTGCTTCTATGACATAAATAATTACTGGCATTGAAGAGCACTACTTTTCTTTCATGCACGAGCAAAGCTGTAGTGCTTGGCTTTGATAATCTTCGTTAAGTGCTACGCAGTTCGAGTTTGCACGATTTGCATCGATGAAGCTCAGACATTTGAGCACAAAGAGAAAAGAGGATCACAGAAACCAAGGTATTGCTGTGTCTATGCCGTACAAAGAAATAAAACATCGTACATTTTTAATTGTCTCCAAAGTCATGTTGACAGGAGTCAGCATAAATTAAAAGGTTTTGGCGAGCTAATTCATTCGCATGGATCAGTAAACTTGCAGTCTGACAAGAAACGCAAGGTGACGCCTTTTAGGTTTTTCTTAGCGTGTCTAGTTTGGCATGCTCAACATTTTATTTATCTTTGCACTCTTCAATAATTTCACAGCAAACTAAAAAAAAGCATCCTTCACTCAAAGGCGCTACCAGGCTACGTCAGTGTTTCTTCAGTACTGTATTAGTTGAATACACACAGTTACGTTGGAGAGGTTGTCGCGGAATATAAAAATAATATTTACACATAATTCCAAATTTCAGATAATGTGATGATTGCAACGTAATATTGATTGAAATGAGAGGCTAAGAAGCGCCAACGAAAATCCATTTTTTTGCTGTTAATTAGTTGTTTTATCTGAAACTCTTTTCATAATCTGGGTTAACCTAAAGAACATTATAACTGAATGAAGCGCGTGTATCCAGTTAAAGAAACTCCAATGAGTAGTGTACAACGAAATAGCCGTTATTTGAATCTTCGTCGTATCTCCGCCGCGCCAACACACTGGACGGCAGCTCAGAATTTTGTTAAATCCACTAAGGTATCTTTTTTTTTCTGAGCACAGAAAAATTTCTTTCTCCTGCGGGAGAAAAAAAGTTCAGTTCATTGCAAAACAAAATATAAATTTATAATAGCGATGCAAATAACGCAGTTTTGCACAAAATGCAAAACTAGCTCCTTTTTGAAGCAAGAGGAAGACGTACGCACACTTTCGCTTTCTCAAGAAAAGCTGCATGCACGATGAAAAGCCTGTGTCGATGCCTGCGCTTTTGCGCGCTTGTAGTTACCATGACTTTTCGAAGCTGCGCCGATTGGACTCTAATGAGCTGGCACTGTATTTCGTAACTTTTTATACTTTACTTGTCTGCCTAACTATTGGAAATTGCTATCTGTAGCGTCGCAATGAATGGTAGCAATCAATGGCACCTCAAGCGAAGCTAGAATTTGCGCTGACCAACAAACGAAGCGGGCGGCGGCATCCAAGACGACATGGACATGAGACCCTCGGCTACAACGTGGTGTGTGCTGGATTGCAAGCTATTCATTCCATCGCTGGCAATTGACACAATGTAAATATGGAGGATATCAATGAGAGCGCATGGAAAGAACAAAGCACCTGGAGGTGAATGTCTCCGAACACATCTCTAGAGTTCTGGGATTGTGTAAGCACCAATATGTGCTTATGTAGATGCAGAGTTCCTCGGGACTCGGTATAGCCATATTGAGCCATGATCTGTACGCCGCAATAAGTTCCTAAACCTCATGCATATTAGTACAGCGCTTCAATTTCCCTGTCGGTCCACGATGAAGCAAACGGGCGCAGCTATAAACACGGAAAGTAAACGTGTATTCCGAAATGCCACGCTTTAGCAGCATGTTAGACGATGGTGCTAAGTAATCACATCTGACTCTTAAACATTGACCATAGTATTTTTATCATTTGTAGAAACTCAGCTATGATCAAGAAATAAAATGTCATGCTGGTTCGAGTGCAAAGTCACAATGAAGTAATTATGCTGCCTGCTTGTCACTAAGATTAGAACTTATGAGGTTTTAGCTAACGTTATTTAGTGCTTTAGGAATTGTGTCTTGCGTCCGACTACACCCGATTCATCTCAGTGTTTTGGCTGCAGTCTGATATTCACGACTGTGAAAAACACGTGGAATAAACTGCCTTGTTCTAGTTATAATTTCAACTATTTCTCATCCCGCAAGATCAATGATGTAGTAACCAGTTCTTCATCCTGCCTGCGGTAGAAGGAATCAGAGCTTCTTTTAAATCGTAGATAAAATTTCGGTGCGTCAACACACGCATTTGACTGTGAAGACATGCTGTGTTGCATGGACATGCTTATAGAGTAGAAGAATTTTATACGCAATGTAATTTTTTTCCGAGATATTGGAGCCTTTCAACAGAGATAATTCGCAAAGCTATAGTGGCCCTATTCTAACTTTCCGCCCTTAGAAAAAGTCTTGTGAATAATAATAATAATTGGTTTTTTGGGGAAAGGAAATGGCACAGTATCTGTCTCATAAAAGCACGCTCCTCTTATCAGCATATATTTTCAAGCTTCTTATTTTGGATAGGACGCACAAAGCAAGCTCGCGATTTCTTGAAGAGCACCGCATGTTTTGTTTACCATGTAGACGAAGTCTTTGTCGAAAAGTGAAATGACAACTGAAGTTTCGATGTGTATGAGCCATCCCTTTTTTGCAGAGGAGAAAAATATTTAGCCCCATAGTCTAATACAACGGCCCCCTTAAAACGTAAAATGGGACGAAAAATCTGCGGGCATATACCTGTCACCTAGGTTTGAAATGTGCAAGTCTGAAGCTTTAGAAGAGGAGTCGTCGCGCTTATCTACGAACGTGTGCCATCTAGACTTGTTAATATGCGACATACTTCAACCCATGATTGCAGTAGACTGCAGTCGTTTTTGCTCGATGATAACAATAAGCAAAGATGCCACAATCTCGCGTTCTCGTCTCCAAGATGCGAAAGTCGACTGCATTAAAAATTTCGAACTTTTTGCCTGATTGACAAGGAGCCCTTGGCGACAGGATTAAGACATGGCATTCGAAAGTTGTTACGGCAGCCCGTTGAAGTGTCTAGCTCACAAGAGATTCCGGTATTCCTTTTCCTCTCAGAGTTTTTTTATCAGTGACTAGGAAACCAGCGTCAGCATGGATCTTTATTGGAACTTGTAGCGATCATTCTTCAAACAACAATACATTCTAGGTTACTGCGTGAAACATTTCGTGAACTATATTATAGAGTTTTTGAAAACTCGATGAATTTCTGTAAAAAAATATATCTTGCGCAGATTAGAGTCCTCTTCGCTTTGAACGCGAACCTGTGGGAAACTTTTTATTTCAGAATCCTGTCTCCGCTTTTCGACAATAATAATGAGGATCAGAACGCTGTGTCAGCTCAATGTATAAGAAATGTTTTTTCAAGGGCCGCTTAAGTTACAATATAGAAAAAAAAGCACTTTCAGACAAAGACGGTGTTCTGTCGGTTGTCTGGTGAATACCGAAATCAATAAATACCTGCACACAAAAGGGTGCTATTGTTGTTCACTGATTTCTTTTTCCTAGCATTGTTTACCAGTAGGATGGAAGGAGGGTTTTTTCGAGTCCTTGAAATACTTCGCTTGAGGGTAAAGAAACGGACCTTTAGAGTGTTTCTATTCAGGGTACCCAGCAGCCTGCAATCGCGTTTTCTTTACTTTGAAGGTTGACGGTTATGAGATAAGGCTGGTACTTTAATAATACTTGCCCCAGCTTGCTCTCTAGAAAGAGTATCAGAAATGATAGCATTCCCAAAATAAACTATTTCCACATAATAGCCGATATTCGGCGACGGCCATGCGATAGAGCTGCCAGAATGTGACCTTCCATGCCAAAGGCGGCACTGTGGAGCCCGTTTATGACCTCTATAACTTTTCTGCTCCCTGGTGCTTTACTTACAGTGCGTTTGATCGGTGATAGTGTGGCGTGTGGCTTGCTGATGGAGCATCTAGGATGAATAATTGTTCAGCGGGTTACAAAGAAAACGCTCAAATTCAAATATCCGTGCGCCCTGTCAACTCATAATTAATGCAGAAATCGGCTATAATAATTCCTTGTAATGATGCCTCAATCAAAAATTATTTTCCTCACAGTCGACGGCATTGTGTTCTCCTGTGCTATTTCACCTGGCGCGGCTAAAGGCCCAACTAATAACATGAATTATGAGCACTTATAGTAGCGAAGATGCGTAAACGGTGCTAGAACCGCTTATAACAGTGAGTTTGCACAAGCATTACGGCGTAAATATTACCCTGGACGCAGGAAACTATTTGCAGAGTATGACGCGCGCTCAACATACGATTTTGCCCTTATCGAATGGAGAAGAAACCAAAATAACAGTGCTCAACACGCTTAATTGACGAACAAAAAGAACACGCGTCCCTTAAGCACCGTATTCTGTTCAATTAGCGGCTCATTTGCAAAGCTGATCCGAATAAACGGTTTTCAACAGAATGAACATTTCAACTTGAATACAACATGTAAGCAAATTCAATGAATCTATGCGGTAAATTAAAACAGAGTAGCTGAAGACCGCTGACTGATATCTTGGCTCTAGATTTATTTCCCACGTCGTCCTCGGAATTTTTAGTCGCTTGAAGCACTTACATATTGATGTCGTCACCCCCTCTGCTCTCCAGCTAGTGAGTGCCACTCACACTGGTCATTACTGAACAAGAAGCGGGCAGTAGACTGTGGGAACCATGAGCTCGGTATGGTTCTGCGCATAACACTGCATGGGCCGAACTCACGTCACCAATATTTGGGCGTCAAGCGATTGCATCTGAGTGCAATACCACTGCCCACGTCGGGCGGCATGCATCTGGTATGCATACGCACAGCGCGGTATTATGCGCGTGATCTCGCCTAGGGCTAGATAACAGTCGAAACAGAAGCACGCAGAGAAAGACCAGCGCAGGGCGGCTGCCCGTACACTTCGAGTTTCAGGCGTCGCGGACTATCCACAGGTGAGACGCTCATGAATCGTGTTGTTCTGCAGTGACACCGTTCCCGGCTCCGCCACGGCGGTCTACCGCCAGAGGAAGAGCAGTGCCGAGCGTGAGCGGCTGCGACAAGGTGGTAGCACATCATTTGTGTAGCGTTGAGGCTCGGTTGCCGCTGCACGGTTTGTTAAAGCGGAGCTGGTCCTGTTAGTGGACCTCTGTGTCCTCACAATGAATTGTGTTATTGGTAGAGCAGCCGCGTAATACTGATCACTGTAGCGCGCGTGTTTGGATGTTGCTGCGTCGCCAGCAGAGTCTTAGTAGCGATGCTTAGTAGCGTTGAGTTGCTAGGACGCTATTATGGTCTTGAGCTAGTGCGAGCGTTGTAATTTGCTTGAGTCGCGGTGCAGGTGGATTGTTTTCTTTGTTAAGTCGTGCGCTAAATATGGAGAGACCAAGCGAGTGGGGATGATTGCAATTTTTCTGCGTGTAATGTCGTGCCTGGCAACAGTGTGTGGTCAAACAGGCTAACGTTTCGGCCATGAACCCTATGCATAGTTTGGAAACAGGTGATGCACACTAAGAAAGCGCTGGCACGCAGTTCGGACAGTTCGCGTGGTGTCTACACTTTTGCGCAGGGGTGTGTACATTGTAATGATGTCTCCGATGCTTGTGGCGTTTTACTCAGGGGCGATGTCATGGCTCGCGAACCTTCTCGAAGGGAGAGGTTCCTTTTAAGTGTGCAAGGAAGACGTAGTATTGCAAACACTTGTGTTCTGGATCACCATTCCGTCAAATCGAAAACTATTTTTCTATTTTTTTTCCTGAAAACAGCGCGCATTTCCTTCTTTCATAGTGCGTTTTTGTCCCAAGTGCGGCAATGAAAATAATAGCATGTCCTTCGATTCCTGTTTAATTTCTATCGCGATCAGTCCACCGCATTCCAAGCCGTACATTTTACGGCAGAGAGTATAACGGTGTTTGGAGCTCTCTGTGGCTTTCCCCCAATCCTTCGCCACTTATTCCTTTGCCTAAGGCTGCGCCGGTTTGTGGCCTGGGCCCGTAGAGCAGCACTGGTGAATGCTCTTCAGAGAATGACTCCCGCAAATTGGTCGCGTGTGCTTCGAAAGGCTGGGTCATTTATCTAGGGATCTGGTAGACTCCCAAGGAAAACAGTCTCCGCCAAAGCACTGCTATCATTTGTAACGTCACAACCAGGCTTCAATGCAATCATTTTGTGTCTAGTGGAGTAAGCATACAAAAGAGAGGTATACTTGGGCAGGCAACAACAAATAGTGCTAATATAGAGACCATAATATGAAGGGACTGCCGCTGTTTTGCAGGAAAAACAAGGAAAATAAGGAACCTTGCTTTAGCAATTGGCAGAAAAAAAAGGAGAAAAAATTTTGTTATTCGGAGTAGCTAGTGCAATTAGCTGCAAAGTTGCGTAGCACAAATTCGTTTATGGCTTAACGAATGTAACGTCCCAAATCGACTCAAGCTATGAGCTAAGCTGTAACTGAGGGCTGCCTCTTATTTTGACCGGCTGGGGTTCTTTAGCACGCACTAACATCGCACAGTACGCGGGCCAATAGCATTTCGCCGCCATAGAAATTCGACCTCCGCGGCCGGGATTGAACCCACGTTTTTTGGGTCAGCCGCCAAGCACCTTAACCACTGAGCCACCGCGACGGAAGAACAAAGCCGAAAAATAAACAAAATTGAATGCGATTTCCTCTCAGTGGTTCCCCGCACCTTCTCCGCTTCTCGAGCAATTTTGCTGGGCTGCCAACGGCGGTCACAGACAGAAGTTTACAGCTAACTGCAATAATATTATTTTCTGCCTTTGGTAAGATAAGATTTTGTTTTACAAAAACGCTTGCGTGCAAGGCATGTTATGTCACTAAATCGCAGCACACAACACATTAGCGAGCTGCATGTTGTGTACCTGCTGGTTGCGCAGTTCATAGTTTAATGTCGGTGTATTACTCTTGTGAGTGTTTGCTAAGCTCTTAGTGCTCTCCAACTCTGTCGTTGCTGCTTGAAGAGTATCAGAACAAGCCTTTCTGGCTGGTTCATATTTTATCTCCGCTTATATCCCTTGCTTTAAGAAGCACTAAAAAGGGCGATTATACGAAAGGCAAAGTAGAAGGGTCCGCAAGAGGGACGTGGCTGTACGCTACGGCTGGCTAACGGTGAAGGACGCTCTCGTGGTGGTATAACAGAACCAGGTTTGGAGTGTACCTAACCCAGCGGCTTGTAAATATAGTCACAGCCAGTGAAGATGTCCGTCGTTATTTTACGGTATGCAAGGCAACGTTCAAGTCATTCGCTAAGAAAATCCGACTGCACTCCAATATCCAGGCTCAAAACATAGAGCCTTCATAGACTCCGGAAAGGAATAATTAATTAATAGCATTGTCGTACGGTACAGCTTGGTTGGAAGTTATTTATTAATTAATACTTTTTTTCGTCCTCGTTGAGGTGGTCACTGTTAAGGCAGGCCAGAGCCTTGCCTAAGGTTCCAGTTCACAAACGTGTTTTAGGCAACAACGCAGTGGATGATTAAATGACCTGAAGAGTGTGCACACGCGCCACTTCCTGAACCGGAGGTGAACGGTGGAGAGGAGGAGGAAGGCCAGTCGGGGAAAAGAGGAGGGAATGCAATGTACAGGGAGCAAAACAACTGCTGCGTAGAAGGGTCGCACATCATATCGCGAAGAAAATGGCGCCTCACTCTCCGTGTGAGCAGCGGTGCTTCCCTAATGACCCTACAGCGTCACCGCCTGCTTGCGACTAGGTATAGCTAGAGGCGTTTCCGACTGCCGACTTGACTACATCCTGTTGTGATTCAACGTTCGCTGTATTTCATCCTGCATTGCGGTAACTGTAGTTTCAATGGACGTTTTTTTTTTGTTTTTTACTACAAGCTCACTATTACCGACACCACCGGGATAGAGTCCGCAACTTCGCGTGGAAGGGTACGTCTGTGTTATATTTGACCTTCCTCCGGATTTTGACTGCCTTTCTGTAATAATTTTTGCTCGTCCTGCAAGTAGTTTTTCCTCTCTGATTTCGGTTCGACAGTATTATTGAACAGTCCTCGCGCTTCAAACAGTGCTCCACAATAATGTCAGCAAACTATGATTGCGTGCCTCAGTAACTGATTTCACTATTTTGATATAGCCCAATTACTATTCGCGAGTAATGCTCAGAAACCCTCACATGCCCTTATATCTAGAACCTCTTGTACATGCGGGAACACGCATAGCACTGGGCCACTACACCGATGAGCAACATTTAATAGGGTGTCATAAAGATATGAAAGCGCGGTGCACCGTAGGAGGCGCATTCCTTAGCCCATCCATTGCGACGTTATTCAGCGTGCACGCACGCATTCACACGCAACCGTGCCTCGGTTGAACGCACGCAGGTATGCAGCGGCGATCCGGAACGATGGAGGCTCTTCGAAGAACCGCCACTAGTTGTGCCTAACCGTTAGCGGGGTGCACGGGGCAAGTACAAAGAGAGGCGTCTCCCTAGAATGATATTTGAGCGGCAGCGAAAGGGAAGCGGGAACAGAGAGGAGGTGAGAATCTAGAGGCAGGGCAGATAAGTGAGAAGGAAAAGAGGTGAGAGACTAAAGGGAAGGGAGCGAAGGGAGCGGTATGACGCGGGGTGCCACCAGCGCGTGCGCGCGGGGCAGTCGGGTGGCGGTGGCGCCGTGTTCGCGGCTGGGGCAGCACAGGCGAGAAGGAGGTCGGCGCGCGCGGCACACGCGGCTGCCAGTCGTTCCCGCGACTCGGGACCGCGCGCTGGCCGTGCCTCTGAGTGGTGGTGAGCGTCAACGAGCAGTCTATCGCGCCCGCCCCGGATCCATATCGTCTCAATTATCTCTTTACAACTCGCAACGCTCGGGATACTTCATTCTTTCTTGACTGCGCTCTTCGGAGTTCGACGGACCGAAGTGGGATTCGTCTGACGAACCTTGCACTCACCGCTATCCACCACCTGTTGCTCACTCTGTGTGTCGCTTCGTGCCGCGTTAGCGTGCGCCAGAGGATTTTGCACGGCTCAGACACTGTTTCATCGGAAGATTGTGGTGCTTGGGTGATGCTAGACTGGTGCTCCATCCTGCGAAGTTTCCTCGGTATTTAGTGTCTAAAACCGCTACCTTTTCTGTTTTTTTTTCGTTCTTCTTTATCAATCAAGTGAGTTCTGTGCGGAAAGTACGACACTAGTGAAACGTTTCGTGTCTGGAAGAACATCTGTGCGTGGCGAATATTTCGCTTCTTTGTAATGGTTACAACGTATTCACTGAAACGAATACGGCGCATAGGAAATAGGGTGCTTATATTTATGAACAAACGAGCTGAGTTGAACACTTCAGATTTCAATCCGACGTCAACCGGAATTCAATCCGATTGTTGCCAGCTGTAGCATTCTTTAATTTATATGAATGAATCCAACCTGCTTGAAACACTCTGTAAATATACGGAACTGCAGTCTCTCGGTGCCAACTACCTGGCGACGGGCTTTTGCCAACGGTACGGGGTAGGAAAGCTGCTTTGTAAAGCTCTGAATCACAAATAGCAGATTCTCGTGATCGCTAGCTGTCGCATGATTGACAGACCGCTTTATGCGATACTAATGGCTGTATTTGCAATCACGCACCTATAAAATAAGACGAACTTGCCCAGGTTTACGCTAGTACTGAAGATACCATACGCCCTACTCATATTTTTCGCCCAATGGACAAATTAAGAGTAATTTATCTCCCAAAAGCTTTCTCTCGAAGCCGACGCGCTTAATTCTACCAAGGAATTAAGCAGCAGAGAGGTAAAACATGTTGGAAAAAATTGGGTTCACTAGAAGGGTTTGGTATCGTTGGTTTGAAAGCACTTTGATCTTTAAGGTGCAATCAATCGAATGCGGTGCAATTGTAGAAATGAACCAAAACCTTGCCATCTGAAACTTCTGAGTCTGAAACAATGTCTTTCCATTTCAAACCTGCAATTCCATGATGTAATGAAATAACCAACGTATTAATTTCATTCATCACGCGTAATAGAGAGGCGACTTGTTATCAGAAGCCGCCTAGGAGATTTCCGGCGTCTGTTTGAGGGATGAAAACACCATCACTTTCAGCGACACAACTTCGCTTCATTTAGCACAGACCGGCATTTGCAGATGCGAAAACGGGCACACTGTATATAGAGAGGCTGTATTTTTGTGACGCAAAGAAAACTTGCAGTTAGTGAAGTTGGGAAGAATTCATACTTCCGAAGGCGTCCAGACAACGCCCTTCCTTTAGCTTTTGTGGTAAGGGATAACTGGGCTGAAGTTCCAGTCAGTTGTTGCTTTTACAGGAGACACTCCTCAAGCGCTTTTGTACCTGCTCAAAATTCTTGAACTGAAAACAAGTTCACAATCTTTACCGTAGACAGCTCGTTTTGTAAAAGTATTTGTCGTTCGTAGTGTGTGTGTAAAGTACTTCCAGCTCACAACACTTGCCGTGAAAGTTCAAGAAAAAAAAAACAGCATCGCCTGTGCTATCTCTTCAGAAGGGCAGATTTTTTTCAAGTGCTAAAGGAAGCAAATGCATTGCTGCCGCAAGAGCGTCAATTGAGATCGTTCGATTTATAATTTCCGCTGGCCTTACTCAAACTGTTCGTGTTTCCAACCGTAAGAACTTAGAACTGCAATAATTTGATAGCGTAGCAGAGGGCAAAGTACACCGTACTCGAGGTTACACAGTTGAGGTGAACCGAACACAAATCTCGTCATCGTTTTATAGATACTAGCCAATCTTACGAACACAGGCAGCAGGAACACAAACTGCAGGAAAGAAAATCTAAACTGCGCGTGAGCTCCCTAATTGCGAATACAAGCTTATTAAAAAAAGCACGTTGAGATAATCCTGCAAAGCATCGCAAAAGTCGGACCCGTGTCAAGAAAAACTAACTATGAAGTCTCGTTCTTTACTGCTCTGAATTATACGGGCATCTTCCTCTGCTCAGTTTATCGTACGTGCGTTTGTGCATGTGCATAGCCATAAATGGGCAAGGCAGATCTCTGAAGCTTTCCTCTCCGCAAAAGCAGTGAAAGAAAGCCGCAAGCACTTATTCTTATTTCTTTTTCGTTTGCGCAACAAAAAATTGGAGGACAGAACATTGAGATAACCCCAAGCGGGAATACGAAGACGAAAGCCCACTTACAAACTTCGTTACGCGCCAAGAGGGCACAGTGTGGTACAAGACAGATCCGACGCAGCTGCCTTGGTGGACTTGTGAAAGAATAAGGTTGAGAACAACGCGCAGGAAGAACTCGGCTGTGCACGGATTGTGGTGAGACATTCCTCCAGTGCGCTTGCCTATTACGAGCGGCCCGCTTCAAGGACAAACGGATTCTTTTCCTTGGGCCCGGACAGTTTGCGTGTTGTGCAACTACAGTTTCCCGGACGCTTAATCTCGCCGCAGTTTGCCGGTGCCGAGGACTGCGATCAGCCGTGCGGAAGCGTTGCTGACGGACAGCCCGTGAACGCTTGACTCGGCGCGATCGTTCAGGGCGAGGTAAGCCGCATTGTTTTTATTTTCAGTTTTTTCTTTCCCTCTGTATGCTTGCGTTCGCGTTACCCAGTGAAGCAACAAATTCTCTGCCGCAGTGAAGGCAATAAAAGAAAAGAGAGGGGCATTTGAAGCGACAAAATAGCCGACCATGTTTGAGCGTTATTTTCTTTCAGAATTGAGAATCTCTGAAAGGAAAGCAATTTTCTGAATGATGTTTTTCGCAAGCTGCGGTGAAAAAGGAAATAACTCATTCTGGAGAAATGATGACTGTACTAAAACGCCTAAGACGTTTTAATAGGAATGAGTCAAGGGGAAAAAAAATGCTTTGTATACATAGGTGCTCCGCTTAAAGTGAATACGTGGGCATTAGAGCCACCTTAACGGCCTGGGAAAGAAGTATCGTCAGCAAACTTGATTTAATAATATCACCATCCTCTGGAGGCCTTTTCTAGACTCTTGGGACGTGTATAGAGCAGTACAAAATAGGGCAAATTGCCAGTGCAAAGAACACGTCCTGACTGCCTTTTTTGCGCTTGCTGTACTGAGCTGACAAGGGTACTGAAATGAAAGGCTTGTTATGACCTACATATGACGAAAGCCAACAATCATCGAAACGAAGGAAAGCAGAGCAGAAATGTTTTCACTTATTTTTCAAGTTTGTCGATGGATCATTGAGACTTAACCAGGGCAATCATTTTATTCTTGAAAGGTAAGTGATTAGAAAGTAGAACGGTAATGAATTAGAAAGGCATACGACTGCCGTATGTCGTGTGCGGAAGTGTTTCTTCCGCTTTGTAATGCTGCCTTCCGCGATATACCTACTGCGAGACTGGTTGAAATGTAAGGTCATGTTGTATGACTAGATATAGCGTTCAGCATTTGAAATTGCTGGCATGGTAAATTCTATCGAAAGAAGGTTCACATAAAAGCTGTATGGAATGCTCACGTGCACGGTCAGAACACGGATATCAAGGTCTATTTAAAAACACCCAATTTCACAATGCAAAGCGAAATTTTTATACGAATCACCAGTTTGCTACGTTCGTGATCTTGTCCTTGTTCCCGTTTATATATGATACTTGTGGTGGCACACAACGATAGCCGTTTTGCATAATGCATTGTCACAGCGGGCCTCTATTATTCAGTGTCGTAAGCTCTTTTTTTTTGCTCTTTTATAAGCTTCACCCTTTCGAACATTCCGCATTTGTGGATTCAGGTTGGAGAACAATCTAGAATAAAGTTATTGCTCTGTATTTGAGGAAACGAACGAATTGCCCACATCCCAAACTCAAAAACAAAACTATTTTCTGCATTTTACATGAAAACAAACATTTTCTCAAAAGTGACGAAACTAAAGGAACCGATGTAGGGCAAGTCCTAATTTCTTCGTGAATAGCTGGATTAGAGAAAAGTGGAAGAGTCGCTATGAAGCTTTCGTATGTCATTTCCTGCTTAAGTTAATTCGTTTCATGTATACATAGCTGCTACAATGGCCACAACCATAAACTAATGGTATCTATAGGAACTCTTTCTGAAAAATATCTCTCAATTTCGTGGCCGGATGTCCAACGTTTTGTTCTGTCTGAGATGTTCTCTTAGTAAGGATTGCAGGAGGAAAATTGTTGCAAAAATATTTCGCGAATGTCATTAAAAAAGAGTTTTCGATTCCCGTCTTCTCTTTTCCACCACAACTGTGTGCATAAAGGCACATTCAGTGTATAATTTCGCAAGTGTTCGATAGAAGCTTCTTTGAGAATTCTCGAATTTTTTTACCATGCGCTGCCTCTGTTTGCCATGTATTGGGGTGCGGGTCTAGTCATGCCTATGTCAGGCTTTTTGTCTGTACTCCAAACATCCTTGAGATGTTGAATAAAGATTGTATTGTATTGTATTGTAAACGAAGGATGAAAAGTAGGAACTAGATTCTTAGTCAAAACCCTGCCGATGAAAATGGCGGCACCTGAGCCCAACGTGAACACGAAAATAGTTTGCAATATAGGCTCTAACGATGGAGGGGACCGGATTTCATTCTTATGAAAGCATTTGCAGCTATTTGCTCTTTATTTTTCAAAATTTTAAACTACACTCTCTGCAAAGAGAACAGTAAGTTGCTCACTACATTTGATACTCAATCGTATTGAGGGAAACACGAAACTTCAATCTAATTTTCAATGTTTCAAAATGCTTCATGCACAGGCGCAAATATACAGTGGATTAGACCTCTGGCTGCATCAGTGATCTGTTAAATGTGATTTGGAATTACTTCATAATTAGCACTGTAAAAATCATAACATTCTAGCCGAAAAATTAGGGAACAGCCTGTCGTTTAGAAGTTCCGCAAAAAAAAAAAAAAACTTTTACGCCCCTATTGCTTTTCCTTCGGAGCACATTGAAATAGGCATTAAAAAGCACGAAGTCTTCAAAAACTCTGCTCCTCGCTTTCTTGAGCCAGTACTTACATTAACATGCCACTCTTTATTCACCATACGACATCTCTAACTTCAATAAACACGTTGCTCTTTGGGCGTGTCTTTAAGTAAATTTGGCGTTATAGTTAGTTCATCAAGAGAAAATTTATGAATGATGCTTTAAAAAATTCACCTTCATTCAGTAAAATTTGCCCGTGACTTCACGTAGGCCACCATAAAGAGAAACTTACTTACTGCTTGCACCAACTCTATGATGAAAACCTGGAATTTTAATCTCAATGCGCAAACAGCGTTCGCTACTTGAGGCGGCTGGCACACTTATCAAATGCGCCAGGCACAGTTGCAAATGACATCCTCAGGTGCAATTTAATCAAGCTTCCTTTTTTCTAGCGCGAGATCACTATACCGGGGGGCAAACCTCTAGCAACACCCTGCTTTGTTTCTATGCTTGCGTTGTCTGTGGATTGGTGCCAAGTGAAAGAAATAAACAACATAAATAAAAACTTCCGCCACAGGAATTCGAAACCACGGTGGCGCGAGCAGATCTGCTTCACAGGCCACTGCATGAGAGCATTAGGCTATCGCTACAGTCGAATGCACCTCATCTTAAAATGCAACACACTCTCGCGCGGTGACTTGCACGCCGTCGACTTCGTCAGCTATTATTACTAACGAACTAATATTGGCGAAATCAGCCATGATGCGGTAGTCAGAGAGAGATTTCAACTGCACGCGTTGGTGCGGGAAAAATTGTGACAACCACGGCACTAAAGTAATACACGCTGGCGTTGGCAACATTGCTGCGGAAACGGGTCACTGGAGCATAGATAGCTGGCGTACATTGGGTAAATTTGCTTTGAGGATGAAAAAGTTAAAGACGTGCATAACTGGTTCTCTGGGTCTGAGGACACCTTGATTGCGCTTTAAGGTGCTTAGCGGTCGTTTTCACCTGCAAAGAACCGCTTTCGTCCAATATTTCTTTCTTAGCAATGCTAAAAAGCAAGCTGTTTCTTATACGTATGCAATTCTCCACGGTATTTTGAGTCTGAAGTTGAAAGGCTTCTTCGGTCAATTATGCGTAACCTTACCTCCTCGCTATCAAGGATTACCCGTCAGGATAAGAGTCGTTTATATTGAAATTTCAATCAGCAACAGTAGCCTACCTTGCAAATCATCACTTGAAATACAAAAACGGGCTCATAGACAATGTAATCACAAAAAGATAACGATGAGCTTTAAACTGCAGGAACACTAAACACAAAATTTAATTTGCACTTGGCCTTTCGATAAGTTTTAATATAGTTTTCACAGAAAAACAAAATGTTTTCTGGTAATCACAGTGACGCTCCCCGCTCTAGGAGAACTTCCGAGTTCAGGGGGATTGCGCCAGTGCATTCGCCTTGGACTCTTGACGCCGATTTTTTAACCCCTCTTAAATATTTTACGCTCCTTTGCACGCTGACAGAGGGCGCCCAGTATTTTTGGGAGCATTCGTTCCTCATTCTTCGTCAAACCAAATTCTCGGCCCGCCTCCCACCGACTTGACTCTTTTCACTCCTCACGAAGTGAGCTCTGAATAACAATCCTTACGCTGGACGGCTCGTATACGAGAAGACTCACTTGCGAGTCGCTTGAGATGCCCCGTTGTCATTTAAATTGTACATCCATTTCCTCCGGCTTCCTTTTTTGCATGCGGGTGCTCAGAGAGATGCATAGCAAAAAGTCTTGCCTTTTTAACGAGAATACTTCCTTTAAGGATTGCTTTATGCAAAATCATCTATAAAGATTTCACGAGAGGACTTTTTTTTTGTTTCTCGCGCAAGGCTCGTATATCGGCTCGGAACAAAGTTGTCGTTCTTTTTGGTTCCATTTTTCTAGCGCCACAAATATTTTTATAATATTTTCCTTTCGCCGAGCTTTGCATTGTATGACTTCATACACATCATCAAAGTAGAAGTGCAGTAATTTCCTATTCTATGTTACTGCTGATACGCGGTCCTTCCCACCAAAAAGAAAAATCCTTCACTTAAGAACTTAACTAAAGCTTCAGCAGGAAATAATGGCAGCGTGATTTACATTCATGTTGGGATGTGCTGATGTGAGCTGTAACATTGCTGTTTTTCTTAACTGTTAGATGGCCGCCCTTTACGGCAGCCTTGCATTTAATATCATACACCTACCTTAAATAGCGAGGCGCAATTTTATCGTAATGGTCAAATCTTTAAAAACACTAAATTTACTCCTTCGTTTTTGGAGCTCTTATCCGAAAAGTGCTAAACCTCGCGTCGAATTTCTTTTTACCTGGGCTATGAATCTTTAACGGCATCACGCCAAAGAGGAACCAATTTCTGTGAAGAAAGTACCCGTACGAGCTTAGCGGGGGTTACAAGAAGTGTCCTTAAGGCGTGGTGGACGATGCTTATTATGCTGTTGTTGCAGAGCTCGCTGGCAGCTCGCGATCATGCGAGTTTGGTAGGGTATATGTATAAGACTCAGTTTATCACTGCGGCGTCGTTGAATAATTCAACACAAATCTCTCCAAGGCCGCTATCAAAGAAACAGATGACACTGCATGGGTCCTCGCAGTTGATTTATTAGAAACTGCGTTATGATCATGCGCTTATTTTAATTTTTGCGTCACCAAACGGACAGTCAGGACATAATGAAGCGGGAATGGCGCCTGTGAACAGTGAGATATATTTTACCTCTCTATTTGCAGCTACAGTGCACGACTAGGCTAATTCAATTTTCATGGTAAAGGGCTTACCGAAATTAATATTCAGTACAACATTTCAAAGCACCAATTCACTACATAGTAGAAAGGTACGGCATAAAAGTTCACGGGTGGTTTCATTCGGGCCTGACTGTGCACTCTGAAGAAAAAGGCAATATCAGACATAAATTTATATATGTGGCCAGTTATCAGCTGCAATATTGTCATCTTTCTGATGAAGAAATCCTTAGAGGTGCTGGCTTGTTGAGTACTCATCATCCTCACCGGCAACTGCGTTTATAGAGTTCACGTGATCACTTCTGGTTAAGCGAATGGTATTTACTATTGGCGCATGGATGTGAGGCACGTATTTCTAACGCAACGCAGCCTTTACCCTTTGCTCATTTAGGTCTTGGGCAATTAACAAAAAGGAAACGCTCTGAAACACAAAAGAGAGTTTGATTTATACTGATTTCTTGATTTATTGATTGATACTGATTTATTCAAAAAGACACTGCACGAAAGTTTTTTGTACTGGAGGAAAAAATGCGCAGGAGTAGCGCTGGCACATGAACAAACTCATTTGCATCTTTTCGTCAAGTTCCACGTCGTATGGACACTGCTGCATTTAAAATGAAGGATACACTCTCTGATTCAGGTTGCAAACGAACAAAGCAAGAGTCTTTGTACCACTGACAATTTCCGTTGCTTGTCATTTGTTATTCACGTTGCGTGCCGAAAAAATGAACACTAAATGCCTGTGATGATCATAACATCAGAAGCGCCGAAAGCAAAGTGTGGTATTTTCTGTACAGTTGAAGCTCTCGGTCACTCCAGCGATGTTAAAGGATAATATAAACGGCTGCAATACTGTTGTGAGGCGGTCTGTGGAGTTAAAGGTGACGCCTCGAACAGGTAACAAGCCTGCGACAGAGCGTATAATTGGCCTTTATAAATATAGGCAATTTGAAATTGTGCAATGGCTAAAGTAAAAAGAATCTACAACCTGCCTCTCAACCTCCCAGAAAAGAAAAAAAAAAACCAGCTGGCGGGTTAGCATTGCTAAGCACAAAAATGTTATGCGAAGGGACAGGTTTTTGAAGGTGGAAATCACCGTCATGTACCTGAAAGCGCGATTGAGGCATCCACTGACTCAGGAAGCAGATCTGCGCTCCTTTAACTCTTTCATCGTTTACACCAATTTACCCAATGTTAGCTGGCATCCAATGCTCTAATTCCATGTTTCTGCAGCAGTATTGTGAATGCAAACGGGTATTGCTCTAATGCCTTTTCTCTTCCAAAGTACTGTCCACTCCATCGCATGCGTCTCACATCTCTCTCACGAGTGCCACATAGATCAAAGCGCAAATATTAGTTTGATAGTGTTATTAGTTGAGGAAGAAGGCGATGTGCAATGCACAGCCTGAGTGTGCTAAAGTTTAGTACGAGGCGTGTTCGGCTACGGCGATAGCCTATTGCATTCGTGCAGTGGCCAGAGAAGCTGATCTGTTCGCGAATACCCGTCGCGGAAATTAATTTGATTTATTATTGTTTATCTATTTCACTTGACACAAATCTAGAAACACCACAAGCATACAAACAGCGCAAGTTGTTGCTTATGGTTTACTTATGGGAATAGTGCTTTCCCGCCAAAAGAAAAAAAGTACGCGCTGCATTATAACGCTTGACCTCGAATGCATGAAAGGCTGCTGGAGGAATTATTGCGACAATAGTAACTGCGGTAGCTACCGAGCAGCTTAATTTCATGTCGTCCAAAGTTATTTTCTACGAAAATTAACAGCACCTAATGTATTACGCTGACCCCAGAGGACCCGTTGGCTCAGAACAGTATCTTTCTTGAGAAACGATCTATCATAATGGAAAAATAGAATTTGGCAGTCTGTACTGAAATATTTGGGTGACAACGGCAGTTGTGCTCTTTGGCACATGAAGTTGTTTAAATTGTTCATTTGCTTTGTGAATATCTAGGTTTTGTGCAACCTGAGCCGCCTGTATTTTGACTACTATTGTTCTGCCTAGTGCGCTTATACTCACTACACTGCCTGCAAGGCTTTTGTGGCTACAAGAGTCTTTCTAAACTTCACAATCATTGCTGCATGGCCCTAATCTAAAAAGTATTCATGCATTCCCAAAATACGTGACGCACTGGCGGCTTAAACTTCTCGGGTGCACTTTCCTATGCCGCACATACTTTCGTTAGTAATTAGGCAGTTTTGTACCAAGTGACTGGGACTAGAGAAGGTAGAAGTACCTGTAGTGGCAAGACATTATATAGCCAGTAAATTACGACGTTCGTATGCTTTGGTGTCCGCTCCGTTTCTACGTAGTGCCTATGGTGAGCTAGAGATGTGAGAGTCGTTAGCCGCATAAATAGCTCTCAAATCTGGGGATAAGTGCAGTGTAAATGGAGTAAATATTTATGTAGAGTATAGAAGATTGCATTTCTCTAGTAAGTTTTTTTTTTTTCAAAAAGGGCGCAAACCCCGTAGCTGCGTGTGGAGAATGTTACGCTAAAGCACTGAATACGTAGAGCGTGATAAGTGGCAGCGTTGATTAAGAAGAAGAAGCAGCACAAGCAGTTAGAAAACGGAAGTTTGAGCAAAAAAGCGCACTAACTCTACTAAACCCGAGCCTGAAAACGGCGGTATTCTTTTGGTCTGTTGAGGTGTGATATTTTACCTATCATGGAACCTTTTCAGACAATAAAACGGCCTCATCGCTTTTCAAAAATCAACCCCAGTGCTGATTTATATATCTTGGCTTGTTATATAGCGCCTATTTTTCCAAGTAGTTCACCATAACTGCATGTTTCTTTCATTTAGGCGTAACCTACCAAAATCATAGCTTCTGTGATCCGTTTTCCTAAGTATTCTATAGCACAATTCACTACCACATACGTACTGGCGAGTAGCGCAATCCTAAAATATTGCTGTCGCTGCTACTATTCTGCTGTCCGCAATAGCTTTAATTTTTGCAACAAGGTTGCTAACATTGAGTTTTAATGATCGAAAAAAAATCGCCAAATCATGATTTGTTGGCGCCTGTGCTCAGCCTTCACCTCGCGGTTTTTCTTCCATGCCCTATTCTGATACAATGTATAGCTTAATGTTACATAGTTATAGCGTTATGTTGCAGCCTGTTATATCGCCGACTAGCTCTTCCGGAAGTAAATAGCAGTAAATGTTCGAAATGTTTTCCGTTGTGTCTAGTTATTCAATGCAGGCAATTTGGAAATGAATGTAAAAAAAGAGGAAAACATTTAGCTTTGGTTCGAATTTCTCTAGTAAAACAAACTCCTTTTGGTACCCTCTGAGAGCATGGCTCCGAAGTTTGATACTCCTCGGTTGCCATGAAGCTGCCACGTCTAGCAATGGGTGGGCTTTGCACGCGACTAGAGTAACCACGCCGCGACGACGCGTAGGTTGCAGGCACGAGTTTTTGAAGAAAGGTGAGTGTTCGCCATGCAGACATGATTCTATCTACGACTATCACCTGACGAAATTCTTCTCCAACACTATGCCGGCCAACAGAGTACAACTTTGTGCCTTTCGTTCAGACATAACTTCACCAGCGAAATCACGGGACCACCAATAAAAGAAGATCACATCAACTAGCCCACAAGGTTATCTCGTTCCCATTCTTTCCATGAGCTTTTTCCTTGTGAAGAAAAAAAATGCAATGATGCAGAACTGCATTAAGCTGGTCGCCTAAATATATTGCGAACAACACTTCTTGCGGTTGTTCTAGGGCAGCCTGTGCCGGAATGCAATGGCTTTGCCATGCGTATGTTATAGGTACGGTGGCTTCCCATTCGCTGTTCAACAGTCGTGTGTCGCGTATGCATGATATTTGCACCTACAAGTAACCATAGCGGAGGCTGCGTGACTAGTAAAAAATCCTATCGAAGAGCTCTGTTGGTCGTTTTGAAGTTGTTTGCTGTCAATGGCACCTTATCTTGCTCGACTTTAGCCCCAAAACCATTTACCATGCCCACTTTCTTCATATATTTTGTGACATGCACAACGGTCTCTCGTTCCACAAGCGGACCATCCAAAGGGAAAACCTACAAGTGGCTTCCTACGCACGCATTCTGAATGCGGCTGCATTTGTGACGCGGTGTCTGCGCATACCCACACGCGTAGACACTGTCCCTTAGCTTTTCGGAGTTTCTTTTCATCCTCTTTTTCCACGCCGTCTGCGTGTTGAGGAAGGCAATCTTGTTACCACCGAGTAAAAAGCAGTCCTCCCGCGAGTGGTGAAAGGATTTCGCTGTTCTGCGATCCTGGTTTTGCAACGGCAGATGCGAGTTCTGGGGGCGTCTAGGCAAACAATGCGACGAAGATTCGGAACAGTACACTATCACCTCACGTATATATACGCAGACTGCGCTCATTCTGAGGCAGTGTGTGTTGTGTTGTGTTGGTTTTATCGCACATAGGCAGCTAAGGCCATCATGCGCCAAGCTGAAGGTTGACGAGTGTCTGCGGGGACGAAAAATAATTGTCGTCTTAAGGTGCAAAGGCGGTACTTGCGCAAGTGCAGGAAGAGCAAAATTCCGCAGTTACTTTCAACGTCGAAACTCTTAAAAGGCTTGCACCAACCCTTAAAGAAATTTCTTTAGACAGTCTATAGACTGTTTTTAGGCTTTTGTTTATAAAGTCTATAGACTTTCTCTAGACAAAACATAAAGAACAGTCTATAGGCAATAGAAATTATATAGACAGTCCAAAGACAATCTATAGATTTATGGTCATACACTTTTAGTAGACTTTTGTCTGTAGACCATGAATTGACAAAACGAAATATCTATAGGAAAGCAATAGAGGGTGTAAGAAGTCTATAGACTGTCCATAAACCATTTTTGTAAGAGAATACCAGACATATGAACGCTCACTCTGTGTGTAAATGAAATGAAAGACTGCGCAAGCCATTCAAGTGGAAGGACTCAAAAGATGAAAACCAAGTATGGAAGGCGCACTCCATGAAATAGCTAGGAGAGAATATGAGCCAGAAAAAATACATAATTTATCTCGTTAAGAAATAGAGTCTAAGTAAGACTGGTTAATCTTGTTAGTAAATCTTGTGAAGTAGAGTCTAGCGCTTTTCTCGTTGGCGATCACCATGCGGTTATTGACTAGAAAAAATATTGGACGGCTACCATGTGTGCTCTGCGGGTTCTACACGCTTTTCAGCAATTAAATCTTTCCAACGATATCTTCATTGGAGACAATCTAGGCTGTTTTAGAATGTCGTGTAGTAAAGGAATCAGGATTAAATTATTAATGAGGAATAAATTGGATGCACCACAAGAAGTATAATACCGGCTTCTTTTCAATCCGGGTTCATATCTCTGGACTGTAGATGAATGCATAGATCTTTATGTCAAGCATCTCCACTCCTGAGGGTCACCAAGTATAGTAGGCACACCACGTTATCGGAGTCTGTTTTGAAGATTCCGTGGCTTAATATTTCTTGAGCGATAACTTCTTTCCTACGCATCAAGTTTGCTTAGTCACGCAGTGGCGCCAAGCACGATATGCAGCAAAAATTGTTCTTTAGAAATTCACTCTTTAACGGTGGTGGCGCAGCTAGTTGTCTGGCAGAAACAATGGGGATACTTTTTTGTACTATGTGTGTGTGTGGGGGGGGGGGGGGGGTCATATAGTATTATGGTTTATGGGGATTTAACGTCCTAAAGCGACTCAGGCTATGAGGCACGCTGAGATGGCGTTAGATTAGAAATTTATGCAGTATAACAGACCATAATGACAAGTCAGTGATGCGGCTTCTTTTTGCGGCCATGCAGAGGGAGTGAGGGGGTGGGCGGGACTTAGGAGGTGGCACTCCATTTGTACGGATGACGTCATAACTGTATCGACCAATCAGAGTATGTTATGACAAACCGCAACTCCGGGTTTTTAAGAACTTCCGTCATGAGGCTTCTGTTAGCGGCGATATAGGTGGAGGACACGGGTGGGGGGAAGACGGTGGCAGGTGAGGCAGACTTAAGGTCATCTGACCTGACGACGGCATAACTGTCTTGGGCCGTCAGAAAATTTATGGCATGCCACAACGCCACGTTGTTTTCTGCTATGTGGTTTCTGTTTGCGGTGGTGCAGGTCAAGAAGGGAACCCTAGCGGACGTGACAGGTGTAGCAGGTAGCACATCACCGGACCTGAAGACGTCATAACTGTCTCGACCACTCAGCGAATTTCATGACAAACCGCAACGCTGTGTTTTTTTTTTTCGTATTTCATGGCAGGCCACAGGTACTGGACTTCTCTTATTTTATTTGAGACCGCAACGCCGGTTTTTTGCCGCGACGAAGCTTCTACTGTTATAACTTTCAAAAAATCAGTGCTCTATTTTAATCATAGCCACCCCCACCATCACGCCAATTACGTTTACTGCCGGACAAACTCTTATGTTATTGATCTCCAGCGAACAGTGCCATAGCGGTGTATAGATTTCTTTCACGGCACCCTGGGCGTCGCCACATTCCTCATTGGGCTGTTTTGCGCACTTGGCGCTAGTGTAGAGCATGCGGCAATGGCACTCGTTTGGAATGGCCCGGAGAGGAGGCATTTCGACGTCCTCGTCGCACAATGGAAAGTTGTATTAACACCTTCCCAAAACAACAACGAAATAAGCGTGGCGAGCAAAATGTTCTCTCTATACTTCGTCTTCAGATGCCGGGGCGCGCGATTAAACGTCGGACGTAAGAAGGCTGCGTCTATATGCTGCTCTCGAGACAGTATACTCAGGCTGAGTTTCCGCGACGGCTTTACGATTCTGGCGAAGCGCAGCCGCTAGACGAGTGTTAGTTCCACTGAAGGGGGCGTCTCGAAAGCGGCTGAGGTCGGGCAGCTGGGATGCAACGAAGGCCGAGAAAGTCCACGGCAGTAGCGTGAGGCATTCTCGTTCGTGTGTGCGCACTGCGCTCGCCCGCGAGGGCACAACAATCTCCGTGCGAGAAAATTGCATTAGGGTTCCCTGTTCCAGCTTGCCCTCCCTCGGGCTGGGCCTCGTCTTCCCCCCGAGAAGTTTTTCAACTTCGCCGCGTCGAGCGCCCATTGCATCCGCTTTGAGCCGGTAAGAGGCGGCCCCCGTGTCGAACGCACCCGCTTTGGCCTCCGCAAAACGGGCCCTCTTGCTAAAGAGAATGCCGGAGCGGCCGCTATTAGATTACCCCGACGTGCGTGCACTGTGGGTGGAAGGTGAACGGGCGCAGACACAGAACGCGGTGAGTGAGATTGTGAACAGCCGTCGAGATTCCGGGCTATTTACTTGCTCGCAAGTTGTGCCCTTGCGCAGACCGAGTCGTGAGAGCGTCGAAAATTGCGCGGAACCAAACCCTGCGGCCGGCGAGAGCTGTTCGGAGCCTGGGGGAAAATTGGCCGGCGTTGGACCACAGGCGAGAGGGTGTCACTGACGAACGCACTCATTGATAAGTGACTTTTTTTTTCATTCGCGCCGAGCTCAGCGTAATTTTGCGAAAGAAGTGGCACACTCAATACGGTTTGAAGGAACTGGGCGGTGATGTAGTTCGCTGAGATGAACGCCACTTCGGTGGTCCAACGAATTATCAAAACGAAAAATGAAATGACTATTTCTTTAAGTACAAGTATGTTATTAGTGTATGATATGCATTAGAAAAAATTCATATGATATGAATAACGTTAACTCCTTCAAAACAGAACAAATTTTCATTCTGGATTCTGCCCTCCAAACACTTAATTTTGCATGATTAGGTGACGGAAGAGAAGGATAAACCGCTTTTCTGTATTGATGTGAGTTTTATTGAGTAATAGGCCTTTCAAGATCGCATGACTTATCTTCGAAGCATTTTATTTAAAGAGCTTGCAGGGCGCATCTTCATGGAATTGCAGATAGAGCTTTTAAAAGAGGTTGAAAGGCCCTCTCACTGCTAAGAGTGGCCTTGAGATGATTTTCTCATAACCAGTTTGCTTTAGCATTCGCTAATGCTATGTCAAGCTAATAATCAGGCTGACAGCGCCTGTGCATACGAATTTAGTGAGTTAGGTTTGATGAGTGGATGGATAGAGCGCACAGATATAAGGAAGTACTTCACAGATGCTTGGATGCTTGGATGATGCACGCCTACACAGATTACCCAGCGGTTACTGACAAAATTTTCGGCGTTATTCGGTAGTATTTATTGCCCTAAACACTACTTTTGGCGGCAGAGCCTTTCCCTGATTGATACCGTGAGATAGGCGGAAAAATTGCAGCAAATAATACGAAATCCAGTAACACGATACTATAACCGCATTTTGTTCTTGGTGTCAATTTGTGCTTTCCATCATACCCATTCATTTCAAAAATACACATTTTAGCGCTGCAGTGACTGGTTGCCTTGCAGGGAAAAGAGCGGGAAATTACCCATTAAGTGAACTATGGTGTAGAGGTATAGCTATTACTGCAAAGGCTGTAAACAAACTGTTTGCTCGAAATGCTGATGTATTAAGCCACTGTTGCGTTGCTTCAAATACTCATGAAGTTAGTTAAAGTGGTAAAACAAATTAGGCGGTAGTGAAATTTAATCTTTACAAATAAATTCAAACGAAAGTGCAGCACATTTTTAAACATTCCGGTACAGCCTGCAGGCGCGATTGCTCAACCTTCAGGCACAAAAATAAAAGGCGCATTTATTTAACCAGCCAGCCACAACTGAAGGCATCTAACTTTTACGTCCTCTTTGCACCTTTCCAGCGTTATTTCCGCAGATTTTCTCTGCACTCAACCTCATTTACATTGTGACGACAGGTAGTGTAGGCAGTAAAAACGGGTGTCATCCTATATTCCGCGATATTCGGCTACGCTGCATATTCGCACCACTTTCAGGGAGTGCCCGCTGTCCGGGTGGGTGAAGAAATGACAAACAAGTCAATTTGATCGTTATGAGCAGCGCGGTTCTTGCTTTGCGAAAACAAAAATGCCCAAAGGTTATGCATTAGTAGGCAGATATGCCGCACTGTATCGTGTTCACTAATTTTGGTTTATACGGTTCATCACGGTTTGGACTCTATACCTTCTTTTCCCTCAAAATCAGGTAAAAAAAATGAAACGGCAGTCTCCAACAGAACTCGGGGTAATCTCTTTGATGTGAGGAATAGAGCAATTGGAGCTTTGAATTCGCTCTCCTGTGTGCGATGAAGTCTTCTTACAAGAGCACAGAATTGTCGCATACTGAGTGAGGGAAACACATCGGGATTGCTCGCATGCGTAAGGATTTAGAAGAATGAAGAAGTTCGTTGATCCCAACTGGGACACAGCGTACTGAAGAACACAGTTTCGCCATAAGATAGCAGCCGACGCTGGAAATCTCCGCTAAGCGCCGATCCAAAGGGGAAAATAGAGGCATGAAAAGCTGGATACAAGGATCGCGGCGTGCAGACACGTCACACACGTGCTTGAAATATGCATGCCGGCGGCCGCAGTCATTCTTTATTTACCAGCAGGCAAGGCAGGGGCATCGCGACTTCTTGCACGCGTTGTCTGGCGCTGCTCTTAGCGCGCGCGCTGGATTAGTCCGGGTCATATTTCACCGCAAAAATATCGCCGCACCAAGCAACATCTCATGATTGCTTCTTTTCGTCGCTTGCGAAAGTTTCTACGGAAGGCACTAATACGTTCTCTAATACTCCGCCGACGGCGGACGTTTAGGAGCCCTGTGAAATATTTCCAGAACATGTTGCGCAAAAGCAGCTCTTCCCTTCGCCCTAGAGTCCAGAAATCAAACCGACCAAGTTTTTTCTTCCAATAAAATTATATTTTGGAGGTCATAAAAGAAGCCTTAGTCTTTTTTATTCACATTCAAATGCAAGAATGGGCTACAGGAATATGACTGCGTCTCTATTAATATCATATCCTTGAATATAAGGATTACTGTGCAGCCGAATAGTTCTTATGGCACATGACATTCTGATACCGCTTATATACAACTTCCTTCGGCCTTTGCTAAGGAAAAAAATTTGTTATCCTATAACAGAATAGTCCAAGTATATGAAAAATCGATGCTTGAAATAAAATTAACTTCACGACGAAAATAAGTGCTGCACCATTTTCATCGGTTACTTCGCTGCGGAAAGAAATTTGCATGACTGATGGTTTGGTACCTGGTACTTCAACAGTGCTCCACGTAGACTGTTTATTAGCCTTTTGAACGATGCGCATTTCTGTCCATTTATATCACCACTTAATGGGTCACTGCTCCAGATTCATTGTTCTGAAGCCTGCTGATCGGATCTATTGGAAGGCTTCCACGATGCAAAAAAGAGCTGGTACATTCTTTCTGTGCATTTTAGGCACGCAAAGAATGGTATCGGGGTTTCTACCTGTGTGTAATGATATTTTTGAAGTAATGTTACTGCAAAACAATTTTAAGCAACACCTAGCTTTTTCAAAACTCGTAAAAGGTAACTAATCATTGTAATGATCGCAACACTTCCAAGCTTTGAATGTATCATGGATTTTGGGCCTGCTGTATTGCTGTATATTGGTAGTGCGACCTTCGGTGCACGCTCATTCCAAGGACAGGGGGAGTGGACGATCTTCGCTTTCGATGTCGCAGTGGCTAGCAACAAGGTCGAAAAATGTCAAGCGTGATATTCGGCTACTCTGTTCTCCCCTTTCAGGGGGACATTTATGCCGAAAGAAGAAGGCGCGATACGCTGACATTAGGCAATAATGGTGCAGTCGAGAAAAATGTAGAAGTACTGAAAAATATCTACAACTGCCGCACAGCCTTCATTGTCCTCCATAGACAAAGAAATGAAATATAAATAAGGAAGTGTGCAAGGAAGGTTTCAGGAAGCCTGTCAGGCGAAAATTATTATGGAGAAAGCAACAGCAATGTTCAGCACTCGCGCATGAAACCAACAGTTCGCGATAGGCAGAGAAATGTTGAAAGTGGTAAAGGAATACATATTCCTTAAGGCACGTAGGGAAAACAGAGGTGGACGACTGCAGTGACGTAGCAAGGAGAACAAGATTGGAGTGGAGTGCATTTGGCATGTACTCTGAGATTATCAAGGGCAGTTTATCAGTATCACTGATGAGAAAAGTATACAACAGCTCCATCTTTCTGGCACTCACTTATACGGAAGAAGTCAAGACGCTCAGGGACGAGGTTGAATTTTAACTGGAAACAGCGAAATCATGAAGGCAAATATTATTGATTCAACGTTAAAAGACAGGAACAGGGCATAGTTGGTCAGGGAAAAAACGCGAGTTAACGAAAATCTAATCGAAATCAGGAAAAAAAAAGGGGATTGGCAGGGCGTGTAATGCGAGACGAAGTTAACCGGTGGTCGTTAAAGGTAACAGAACGAATTCCAAAAGGAGGCAAGCGTAATATTTGGGGGTGGAAAGTCGGGTGAGCAGATGAGATGACAAATCTGCGCAGATAAGCTAGTCGTAGCTACCACAGGACTGGGTTAAGCGAAGAGATATGAAAGAGGCTTTTTTTCCTGCAGTAGGTATAGTCTGGCTCATGATGAACTTGCTTTAGGTCTTGGAGCACTGCCACTTCAGGCGCCACGTAAGGTAGACATGGACTAAGTTTAAGTCGGGATTGCTGTGAATTCTGGCGATTATTGCATAACCGGAGCACACACAGACGAGAAGTTTGGCGAGGAGACAACTCAAACACTACCTTTCATTATAGACTATGTATGTACCAACGCACAGAATATATACAGGTGAATGAAAATGTAGAGTGGCCACATATAAAAGCAGAAATAAAACTGTAAAATACTGCTTGCTTAAACTACTCGTGCCTCCCGTTTAAGAACAAAGAATGTAAGCATTGCTGTTTTCTGGCTTGCAATAGGCGCTTGACTTTTTCAGTAAGAGCAACGAACAAGACGCTGGAGGAAGGGTAGGGAGCAGAAAGAAGAAAAAGAATTGCTTTCGTAAGTTTATTTTACCTAGTTGAGCTGCTGCAAGCATCTCTTCAGGCAGATTTCTTGTTATTTAATGAACAAATCAGCGATCATCATAGCCTGCGAAAGACATTTGCATCCAGCTATCACATTGCGGAAAAGTGCCGGAAACATCCTTGTCCACCCTGCACAGCAAATATCAGTCAGTCCGGAGCTTGTAGGAGAGATGAAACATCTGCAGAGATAGCAATACTGGGGAATCACTTTGTCAGCGTCCCGTCTGAAGTTCTCACTGAGCAAAAGAACAGTCCACTGCAAATCAAAACACAATAGTTTATTGGTTCTTTGTTGCTCAGGAACCTGCACATGCCATTTTTCATCTGGAACTTTTAAAATATTTATTTAGTTCTCGTGCAGTCTGCCATACTTTCTCATCCATGCTCATTTTTGTTTTGAGCATTTCGATACATGCTTTGCCTGTGTTGAAAGTAATCGCCCGTTCTGCCTTCTCTTCAGTGCTCACCGAAATGCCCTCTGGTGCTCAAAAATAAATAGCGATGAAGCTCGCATTGTCATCCATATATTTCCGCTCTGTTTTCAATTGCTGAAAGAAGGTGTCCCGCGAGATATAGGAAAAAATTAGGTAAATATGTTTGTGAGCTCCCATAGAAGACTCTAGAAGCTGATTTAGACCATCTAGCGCGTTGTCACCGAGTGATTTTTACGTCGTAGCAAAACAGAAGCATCGACAACACGCTGTTTGTCAACCATGCCTTTGATGAAAAAGAAAGATAAAGACGTCCCGTTTGAATCCGCGTGGACTCATTTCTAATTCGTTGCCACAATAAAGTACATGAGAATGACCTGACCGAATCCCTTCCGCGGCTTCTTTTTATCCCACCAGCTTGATTACTGTCGCCATGGAAATGACCCGCGCGCCTGTCGCTAAATGTCTGTTTTGTTTCATTGTGCTGCTGTTTTATACTAATTTTAATAAACTGTCCAGTTTTTAGAAGCTCCAGTGTCGCGTTAAGCGTTTATTGCCTCTCTGTGCAATTGCTTTCGCGCGGCTTATGTTGAGATACGTTCCAACAAGGCGAGTTCAGTACCTTGCTTTCCTCATATAAAGTTGTTATTACACTTGGCACGAGTACAGTGCGCGTAATCGAATGCTGCAAGAGCACCATAAGAGGCGCATTGAAGCTAATGAAGTATAGTGCGGTTGTACCAGCAGTCTAATCGTGTTCAGCGCTTTTTTACGCATGCAACCTTTTGCACGTTCAGCAGGGTTCGTTCTGTCTAAGTTACTTCGCCATTTTATCGCGTTTTTCCTTTGCAGCAAAGAGAAGGCGCTGCTCCCCGCATTTCTTATACTTCGAATTTTACCAGCAAGCGGCAACAATTTTTATGCTTAGGTTTATGCTTTATGGGGGCGTAACGTCCCAAAGCGACTCAGGCTATGAGGGACGCCGTAGTGAAGGTCTCCGGAAGTTTCTTCCACCTGGGGTTTTTTAACGTGCACTCACATTGCACAGTACACGGGCTTCTAGAATTTCACCTCCTTCTAAACTCAGCCGCTGCGGCCGGGTCGAACCCGCGTCTTTCGGGTCAGCAGCCGAGCGCCATAACCACTGAGTCACCGCGGAGGCTTTGCAATAATTTTTAGTTCCGGCCATTGAGCCGCAGTCAACAATATCCTCATACCCATGGTGCCCACTTGTGGTGCAGCAGGGAATCAAAGCAGAGGAGCAAAGAATATGTTTGCGTTTAGGGCAGGACTGAAATCAGCTGAGTTCTTTTCGTTGCAATGGCGCAAAATATATTGCTGTGTTTCTTCGAGATAGCTTCACCTTTCAGCGGGTATAATAAAGTTTTTTTGGTTGCATCTTGCCGCTTAGGGACTGCTGCTTAGTTTATGTTGTTCTAGCAAAAATAAAGGCGATTAAGATGCTTTTGTTTTTGTTTTTTTTGGCGCCGTTTTATATCTGTGAAAGCATAATCCAAAACAGCTGCCATCCTCCTACTCGTTTCATAATTAACGCATGAGGCAAATTGTGCCTTTCTTGTTCGCTTTTGTCGTGGGAGACACAAATGCAGACAAAAACAAGACTCTCATTGCCGTCAAGCTAAAATCTAAATAAATGAGCTCTTTTCTCTCTAATGGCCAACTGCCACTGTCTCGGCCGAAGATTTTTTTTTTTTTTGCTGCCGACGAGAAGCTCGTCTGTTTCACTGAACTTTCATGATGTGCATGCATAATACATGTGCCACACTGCTCCTGGCTTGAACCGAGCCACAACAGACTCGTAATGAAATTAGCCAGGAGAAACTATTCAGGGTAAAAGGAGCCGAACGATTAGGAGCATGCAAAAAGCACAACACACGCGAGGGGAATTAGCCCTGATGCGAAGTGTACTGCTTAGAGATATAAAACAAAAGGAATAAGGAACTATGAAAGGGCGCCTTCAATTACCGAGTGGTTTCGGAATGGTGCTGGAAGTCCAATTTGTCCCTGGCACGCTAAGTACTGCTTTGGGAATTAGAAAACCGGGTGCAAACGATAACGAATGTACCGGAACGCTTATACCAGGTAGGTGAGAACGCCTCTCTTTTATCCTCGCTTTCGTGCTGACAAAGGGATGCTATTGCGCTTCACTTCCATCCCTGTTTTTTGCTAAGGAACTTCCAATTTTTCTGTAAGGGTGCGCATGGGCTTCGCTCATCTTTACACACACACGCACACTTAGCGCAAACATGTGAAAGGCAGGAAATACGTGTTTCTTAATGAAAGGAGGACATAGACGGCACAAAAGCCGTTATTCAAAAGTATTTTTTTAGATGAGGGAGAGGTGTTCGTTTCTTTTGAGCAACAAGAAACTCAACAAGTTGTGGGACCACAGGCCAGAAATGTTTACTTACATTCTTTGTTTTGTACCTTATCAGTGCTTGCGGAATTCAGAAACAAGTACTTTGTGTAATGCGGTGCTGCCAGGTGCCTAACTAATGCAAAAGTATACTCTCCTGGTAGTGTAAATGAAAATTGGCTTTTACGTTCTCAAACACATTCTTCCCTTATATGCATGCTTGGGAGAAGCGGATGGCGTGTGTGCACTGCGGAATTGTCGTGTTTAGTGGAACACTAAAGCACAAGCAAGGCAGGGCGCAAGCATGAAGGCGTCAGAAATGTAAATATCAATTTACCTTTAACGTAGAATTTGCCGCATGTTGAGAATTGTGTTTTGTCTTGATTTGCTAACATTTGTTTCCAACCCGTAAATTGACACATTGCAGAAAATAAATTATTCGTGATTCTTTGGTTGCTTTGTACTCAGCCTTTTGCCTGTTTCTTTTTGTCATGTATCATTTGTACCATATAAGGCGTTGAAAAAAAAAAAACATGCGAGAGTAATCTGATAAAAGTTTATCTCTCTGCCAGGAGGACGAAAGGCGCGGAGGTTAATTGGTAGATGAAGCCAGATTGTTACACTGCACTGGGGGGGTATGGCCCAACTCTTTGTAAAACAGGAGGTAAAAAGGAAAGTAATACGGATTTCAAGATGGAATCTTTTGCGATGTTATTGCACCGTACAAAGTGTTTACCAGGCGTGTATGTGAGTGCATGGTTTTGGCACTCCGGATGGAACCTCTACGATAAGGAGAGTTTAAGGCTCTTAATAACAGAAGTTATAAAATAAAATGCAGAAGAGGCTGATAATTGTTTGTAACCTTTTATTTGATAATGTTGTTACGTGGCGGCTAGCCGAAGAATGACAAGAGGTGGCTGATGGCAATGGCATGATTTATTGGCCGCTGGCCTAGCGCGAGCGCTCCGTCCCGCGCCACTACCAACTTCGTCGTCTTTGTAAAATTACCCGGGCCATGAGCGATCGTCCCGATCGTTGACGAAGAGACGCACGAAATGGGGATGAGCTTCAGGGGCTGGTTCAAAAGTAAGAAGAAAGTGATGGGGTGCTGGCCGCCACAATGAAGGAGATGGGCGAATGATTCCCGGTCCACGAAGCACCCGGGCTACAGGTTGCCAGGAGCCGACGGCCCAGGCCCTTGGACGCACCGAACAGCAGGGAAATGGGGTTGTGTCCTCACGTGTGGGCAGTGTCTGGGGTCGGTCGGATCGTAGGTTTGGGACGCGGCAGCGGCATCATGTTGTCGTGTCTCTTGGTAAGGGCGGGAGATGGGGCTGGGGTGAGCGGCGAGGTCGGTTCAGGCCCGGCGGGCTTGGGAACAGCCGGGCGGGGCGCACCAGGGGCACACGGCCGATGACCAAATCAGGCAGAGGACGCCGAAGCTCCACGATCAGGATAGGGAGGATACTCCGAATCGCACAGCAAATGTTAAGGGGCGGCTAGCCGAAGATTGATAGGAAGCGGCTGCTGGCAACGAAATGATTTAATGGCCGCTGGCCGAGCGCGAGCGCTCCGTTTTGCGCCACTGCCAACTTCGTCATCTTCATAACAATATTGTTACGTGGCGGCCAGCCGATGAAGACAGGACTACATGACAGATGGCTGTGGCACAATTTATAGGCGGTGGGCTTAGCGCGGGCGCTGCGTGCCGCGCCACTTCCCACTTTGTCGTCTTCTAGTTCGTGACACTACCCGCGGCTACAGAGCGATCGTTCCGATCGCGCGAACTAGAACAAAGGCAATGGCGACGAACCGTAAGACGGGACAAAGGGCATGAGAGATTAGATGCACAAAGAAGAGCGGAACATGTAGGGCTTACCGTCATGTTGAAAGAGATTAGGAGATGATCAAATGAGCACTGGTCCACAGAACTTCCGGCACACAGGGAATGGACGATGTCCATGGGCGCACCAAGCGACATGGGTAGGGGGCTATGTTCTCGCTTGTCTAGGAACGGTCCGGTCGGCAAGGGTCTTGACAGTATGATCGGTTCGTCGTGCCTTGTGGTCGGGGCAGTGGACCGGGCTTGGGCGAACGGCGAGGTCGGTTCAGGACAGGAGGACTGGGGCACCGCCGAGCGGTGCGGACCAGGAACACAAGGCAGACGGCCGTGGCAGACGCAGCACGCTAAAGCTCCAGGACCAGCATGGCAATTATTACCCTGGCACCTGACACCAAATTTCACGTGGCGGACAGCCGATGAAGACAGGACTATATGACAGATGACTATGGAGCGATTTAATGGCGGTGGGCCTAGCGCGAGCGCTTCGTGCCGTGCCACTGCTCACTTTGTCGTCTTCAAGTCCATGACAATATGTTACGGGGGTATTAATCCACATAAGAATTATTTACTCCTTGGTGCAGGGCAGTCACGATCACGTGTGTTTGTGTAAGGAGCATTAATTTTATTTGAAGCCTTGTTCTGGAAATCACGAAGCTCAGATCCAGCTTTATAGCTTGTTATAGGTATAATGCATTTTCCTTAGAAGTGCATTTTTCGTTTCCACTTTATATTATTACCTGGGAGTAATGTACTACAAGAATTACATGACCCTATTCAGCCCACCGATTGATGTATCGCCGTTGTAAGCGATCTGAGAAATCTTGAGTCTACCGGGTGTAGCACATATGACAACATAATACTTACCTCATCGACTGTGGGACGCTTCATGTGTTTGCATCGAAAACTGATATTAAATGATCTTGCTGGAACCTTTTGTCACTACGCACGCTTAAATCGAACGCCGAAACCGCCATGGTGCCTACCAGTGGCATGGCAGCATTTCGAGTCGTAAGAAATACAACATGCTTGTCGGGATTCCATTCGTCGATCGCAGTGAAGTGGCAGTTCCACATGCCCTTTAGAAGTGGAATTACAAATGTCTTCTCGCACTCAGCTTAACCCCGCGACAGTTCCGCCGCATGTGCCATTAGGCTTATCTTGCAGTTCTCACCGTATCTGCTTCATAGACAACTGATGTATCCCCGGCTTGCGGCCTCTCAGAAACAGCTCCCGCTGTATGGCAGGGGGTGGTGCTGTTGATGTGCAGGCAGTGGTTAGCCTTGAACTGGTAGCAAATCTTCCACCTGAGTCACTTTAATGAATGTGCAGGTCCGGACAATACTGAACGGAGTACGCTATTGCATTCTGACCTTTTTTTACGCCTTCATTAACGGCAAATGGTACTCTCATACATGCAGGCTGGCAGTGGAAGCTGGTGAGCTTTCACAAAAAGAAATAATGTTTCTTCGTTTACGGTAAGAAAATCATGATTGAAGTTAGCACGGAATAGGGTGCTCCGTTCAATCGAGTCCGCATATCTTATGTGCCTCCGCCACTTTCCCGTAAGACACGCTACCTCGAAAATGTTCAAGTGTTTTTGTGAATGGATTTTTTCTTCCTTTAAAACACGCACTGAGATTGGCTTAAAAGTAATTGATTTATCTTTGGCAGTCTTCATTGCTATTGCTTCCATGTGTTACAATTCTAAAATTGCCAAGTTCAATGGCATTTTTTTTACAGAACACTTAGCCACAGCAAGCTGTTCCTAGCATGATGAGCTGGAATAGGAACAAGTCAGAAAGAAATAATTGCATTTAAGGGCTCTCCGATTAACACTGTTTAAGCATGTACGGTGTGCAAACACAGACAGGCACAACACGTGTTTACGCCTCATTGTTATTCGCTACAAGTTAATTGTTTCCTCATTGTATTCTGTAGAGTTTCTCGGCATAATTAAAGATTTGAGTACTGAAAAAACACGGGTATTTGACTGCGCACTCTATGTTCGTCAACGTAGCCATTCATGACAATCTTGTTTGAGCTTTACTTCGCTAGGCCAAAGAAATGGGCTATGTAAAAAAAAGAAACAGAGAGATGTCATCGTAGATCATGAAATTGACGTCATGGCTCTCAGCGAATGTTTCTTCAGAGCCGTAACAATGTATAGCCAGTTTTTTTATATGGAAGCGTATATGAAAGTCGCGACCCTGAAGCACGCGCACATGAAACCAGGAAAAATTTACTATATATGGGCGCTCTGAAACCGACGCATGCATGCAACGTAGAAGCAGAAAATTTCTGTTATGATAAAGGTACAAAAAAATGAATCAGTCTTTTTAATATGAGGCGCTAAAAGCGCTGGCACAAAAATTAGTGTAGAAATATAATATGCGGATGTTATATTTGGGCAGATACTTTATCAGGGTAATATATTCTACTAGAAATAAATCTGGTGAGAGCATCTGCTGCAACCTTATGTTTCTTTGCGCTTCGCTTCCATCAAGTAACCCCTTTCAAATATCCTGAGAGCCGAAGCTGAAAGCACACAGCTACATAATAGTGTTAGTAAAAGAGTTAGGATACTTTTTATGGCCTAGCAGGAGTTATAGGTTGTATGATTAATCTGTAGTCTCTTTGCATTTGTTAGTTGACATTTCTTCTCCTGATCGCTGCCTGACGCAAGTTACGACTAGCAATTCGGTTCTAGATATACCGCAGATTTGAACGCCGCAACTCGACATTTGTGCGAGAATTTGGGGGCCCAGTCTTTGCGCAAAAAGCGCCTCACTGGGCAAGATAATGTGCCTCCTCTCGGGGGGCATATACAAGCCAAGCCGAGTATCACGCTTGTCGGAGCAGTTCCTGATTGCTGCCGTCACTTTCCGTCGGCATTTCCTGTGTGGCGACATCTTTCCTGCTCAGGTCCCGTCACGTGACCTACCATTGTCGTAGAATTCTTGATGACAACGCGTTTTCTCTGAAAGTTTCTGCCTCCTTATGCTTACAACCTGTTCAGTCATCACTTTTTCTGTTCACAACATGGATCAGTACTCTCCGTTGAATGCGACTAGTGCACCTTTTCTAAGCCAAGCCGATGTTAATATATTTTAGGGTATTAATTGCATATGTTTAGTGTAGTTTTAATGTAGTGTAATGTATTTATTGTATATATTTAGTATATTTAATGTATAAATTTTATATTTTTATATATTTGAAATGTATTATAAATATACTGAGCGGACAGAAAATGCATTTTTAGCACAGCCTTTTTTCGCTAAGGGGTAATTACCCTTGAGGTAATTCTGCTAATGACTAAATTAGGCGGTCATATCTCAGAATATTGCAGACCTTCGTTATTTCGACTGATTATAATACGTAAAAGTGGAGAATTCGCATGTCCCGCAAGTTCCCGGGGAAATATTGCACTATTACACTGTGCGACCCTGTCGTTAATTTCCGACGAATTTTGCTGTGCTTTGGTTGATTGGACACGCGGCGGAGTTCAAGGGTGCACAGAAGAGACCAGAAAGTTAGGAGTATGATGTCGAGTGAGGGACTCAAGACTCTCGGCACTAAAGCACGAGTGGCACTGATATTTAACAAAATGTACAGCCGCCATACTCGTCTTTCTGATCATGAGTCGATAAGGTACGACGTTGTGTGTTTTTTATATGTGCAGGCCTCCGTAGTTTTTTTCATTGATTTTCTTGGTTGTGGGTCCGGAACCTTGCTGTTAAGCTGATTTCGTGGCATCGCAAAGCCTGTAGTCGTTTTACACTGCGTCTTGTTAATACAAAGAATGCGCTCTCTTGTTCGAACGGTGTGTGTCTTGGGGGGGGGGAAGCGGGGGGGGAGGCTTTTAATGCCATGAGTATCTTACAAGAGTACATGTTTTGGCACGCCTACCAGCGTGCGCGTTGTGCCATTTGCTTGAACTTGGCACAAAAAAAAAACAACATTTCCGCCCAGATTTTTCGAAAAGCAATGAATGAAAAGAGGTAAAAAAAAATAAATATAGGCAGTTTGATGTGGGCCAACTTTTAACATTTTGTTCTTGCTCTCCCACCAGTAATTCGTTATTCAGTTATATCAAAATCCATTGTCATAGCATAGGGCGGAAATATATAGTGAAAACGCTTATAAGGGAAGGACGGGGACTGGAGTTCCGCGTTGCGGATTTATCTGCGGTGCGCTTAGGGCAGATATTTATTATGCATACGCACACGTGAAGCGAATTAGCTACTCCAGTAACAAGAACATGGTGCAAAGTTTACAGCAAAAACAAAAAAAAAGGTCTGAAGGTCAATGAGACAGCCTCTAGGGCGTGCAGCTCATTTGTTTGTTGACGCCACGTGCACACGTTAACTCCTCAGAGACCGCGCGCACACCTTCCACGTGTTTAGGCGCAGATTCTCCGTACTTAATGCCTCCAAATTGATGAACAGCCTTTCCCGCTGGCTTGTAAACAGTATCCAGCTCAGAGAAGCGCCTCATAGTAACCTGCTTGGAACCGGCACATTGGCCCCTGCTCTAACGCCCGTTTCGTTAGAGCGTCTATTAGACCTCCCACGGGCTTATCTGCTTAACTCTGCATAGCCCACAGCAAACACTCGCGAGGTAATCGGCTCTTCATCTCCCGCAGGCGCCAATCTTCAGGCCCTATACAAGCAGCGCCTGATGACCTCAACGGTTACTGTCCTCTAATAACGGCTTGGACCCAGGTGTTCGCTAACGAAAAGGCATGAACGTAATAAAGTCTCCAAAACAGCTTGAAACAAGGAAGTAATCTGACGCAAGTGTATTAATCATGCGCCATCGGCGGCAAAGTTTATGGAAAGTAAGACTATAATGGATGGAGCATTCAAAGAAACGTGACGTGCGCAGCGAGAGTTAGCGACTGGGTATCTTGGCCGCCTTGCACCGGCTACGAGATAGAAAGAAAGTGCGATGCACAAAGAAAGACGCAGCAAAAAGGAGAAAAACCAATGTAAACTGGGGTTGGCTACTCATTGCAGGTATTTGAATTTTGACGCAGTGCTATTGAGCAGTTGTGTTTTCAGAGGAATATCGTGGAATATAAGGAACAGGACGAACCAGTGACTTACATCTATCAAGTTTCATAAATTGCGCCTTTATTTTTTTCAACCGTGTAGACGCGTTTACTTTCTGGCATGATTAAATGCATGGGAAGGGATCGAGGCGACGCTCGCGCCTAGCGGCCATAGATGGGCGGTAATTAAAAGGAGCCGCTTGCCTACACGTCGCCTGGTCACCTGGAACGTTGTGATAGAGTGAATGACAAATAGCTTCCTTTATTCTTTCTTTTTTTTACGCACCATCGTCCTCGCCGCTCACTTTGTTCGGCTTCTTCGTGAGGCCCGGCTCTGTTGAGTAAACTCTTCGGCGCAGATGCTTGTCACGGAACCTGGTGCGTTCAGGCAAGCCAGTTGCCGCCGAGAGTGACGGATGGTTCTAAGCGCCTGCCTGTGACGCTCTTGGCTGCGCGCGTTGTTTAGCGGCCTCATCTCTCCCACCTTTCATTCCCTTCGCTCTCTCTGTGTCGCTCTGTTTATCTCCTTCAGTGCACGCAATCTTCACTGCTTCAGTGTGGCTTAGGGAGATCAGTCTTTGTTGGCGACGTCTTGTGGGACCATTAGGTTAAGTGGAATAACATCCAAAATGTTTAAAGTTGTATCCGTGATCAACGCTGCATTGGAGGTGCAGTGCAACGAATTCTATAAATGGTTATCGAAACTTTACGCAAAATTTTAGTAATACTCGCTGTAGCGGTCGTATAGGAGATGCATGAAGTCCCAGCAGGCTTAGACTAGTTGAATAGAGAACCACTTGCTAACGATGTGTTTCTTCTAAAGTTATAAGCGTGCTTTCATCTGTAAGTTATTGAGTTGCCAATGGTTGATATCCGTTCATTGCCCTTCGCTTTGTTGTGTCACCGCCTCTGTACAAATCTCGTCCGGCTTCTTTTTTACTGCTTATCAGAATGAAATTAGTAACCCTAACATTCTTGGTTAGTAATTAATCGTGTTGAATCAAACCGGAATTGCGACAACGACAGCTTGACGGTGCGAATTGGTTGTCACCTACAAATTGGTTTTGACAGGCAGTGTGCCACTGGTGCGTACACTGCAGTACAAACTATGCGGCGCGCTGTGCCTGCTGAAGGGATCAATGGTAGAAGGCAGTTAGCTAAATATCCTAGTGATAGTGAATGCTCGTTAGGTATATAAATTAGCGTATGCAACCCTTGCACAGTCAGGTGAGATAACACACACTGAGGTGACGTGATAACAAATATGTGTTGTATTTTTCTACTCAGCAGCCAGATATTCCTTTCAAATAGGTTCTGGACTATGTACAACGACAGACGCATTACCAAAATCATGAATCAAGCTAGTTGTACATTGTAGCTGAGATTTCAGAGATAAATTTTTTTTCTCTCCAGAGGCGCTGTACGCCTCTCATTCCGTCCTGACTGTACACTAGGCTCTTTCTCTCTCTCTTTCCGATAGACGTGCAATGTAGCGCTGAGTGACGGAGCGAACGAAAAACGGAAAAGAATTTTGGCATTATGTAGTTATGTAGTCATAATGTAAAAATAGACAAGCTTTTTGATTTGATGATCTCAAATTGTTTCTTTAAAACTTGGCAACATGGCTGTTCGCGAAAAATATATGTACTGTAAATTACGATTTTTGTTTATTGACGCGGCAGGACACGCTCACAGACTTAGAGAGCAAGTGCGCTGCCCTTCCTACTCTTGTTGCTAAGGAAGAAACAAACCGCAGTAATAAAATAAGTTGTTTGATAACTAGACAAACTTTTGCTGTCAAAGGAACGCTAATAAGTAAACGAAAGACATTTTCCCTCAACCCAAATCTAAAAAATCTACTTTGTATTAGTCGCTTGAGTAGGGATTTGAAGGTGGTTATTTAAGAGTCAAAAGAGGCTTTATAATGTGACATGAATATTTCTTCGTGGTTCGCCTTGTAAACACTGGCGTCATATAAACCCACTGACTGCTAAGAACCCTACTTAAAAAGACAAGAACTCACATAAGTATGCTGGTGATCTTAATTTCTATTATTCAACTATTAACATTCATGATAATGGTGTTCTGCCTCCTTTTGAAAACGGAACTCAAGGGCCACCAATTCCTTGTTTGCAAATTGACAAACAAGGCGGTCAAGTCATGCTAGGATATTTCGACACCATGAAAAGCCATGGCCCAGAATTGTTTCCCTAAGGACTTCTGGTACAAATACGCCCCATGGGCTTCTAATTAGCTGACTAAGATTTTTAAGTGATCCATTATTAGCACACGTTTTCTCCCTGATTGGAATAGAGCGAAATTTACACCGGTCGATAAAAGCGGAAACACTTCTATTAACAATTATCGTCCAATTTCTGTCCAGAGTACAGCTTCGAAATGACTTGAACGCATTATATCTAAATATCTACTCACTTACATGTGTCACCATCATATCATATGTTATCGGCAGTATGGCTTCTGAAACAGACCCTTAACAGTAAAACGAACTCATATTAATAGTCACTGACCTCTCAGAAACAATCAGTTCCTGTGGTCGTACAGGCATTATATACCTTGACTTTGCGAAAGCATTTAATGAAGTACCGCACCAAACTTGTAACATAAGGTTACTGCAGTCTTTAAAAATTTAACACTCACAAACTGGTTTTTCTCGTATATATCGTCTCATGCGCAATATCTAATGATTAGAGGTTGTTAGTCTCAGATTCTTCCCGTCACTTCAGGGGCGCCGCAAGGTAGTGTCTTAGGTCCACATCTATTGTTACACTCTTATTAATGACCTACAAAGTGCTATTGATTTTAACTGAATACTTTTTGCTGACGACTGCGGTTTTATAGTTTTACTCAAAAAAAAAACTCAGTCGTCAGCAAAAAGTCTTCAGTTAAAATGAACGGTACTTTGTAGGTCATTAATAAGAAGGAGTCTAAAAATATTTATCAGCAAGTGATTATCAGATTGCAATAAAATAAAATCTGCAGTGAATAGCAAAACGGTGTTATGACAGGCAGGTGGAGTTAAACTCGCAAATGTTAGTCTTCATGTCCCTAAGTAGACAGAATTTTTCTAAAATTTAATTAACAAATTAACGGGTGCGTCAACCCCTAGGCATAACATTGAAAACCTAACTTACGATAGCATAAACAGATCAAAACGTATTCGGCAAAGCATTTATATCACTATGGGACCTGCGAAGCACTATGTAGAATGCAACTCGCATACCGAACACTCGTTAGACTCGTAACTGAATACACTAAAGCGGTATAAGAGCTTCCCACCGCAAAAAATGTCTTAAAGTTGATATTATTCAGCGACATGCAGCATGGTTATCTCTAATAAATACCGCCGCAACCATTCTGCAACAGAACTCTCTAAACAACCTCAAATAGCGAAGCCGGAAATCAGAACTGGTATGAGAGACTAAAGACATTCTACCTCATTATAAACACTCCTCTGAAAATAAATAAATCATAATACTTTGAAAGACAAACATGAAACGTAAAGGCATCGCAGTAGTAAGTTCATCTTTATGCCGACCATTCGGAATGATTGTTTTAAGTTTAGTTATTTCCTCGAAGCTGCAAATATTGGAACACTATCCCGACTCTACTGTTTTGTCCACATAATTAACAGAATAACTGCATCATTGGGATAGTAAGGTATATTGCACTAGCTAAGAAAGGTAGGGATATTTTGCGGTTATTCAATCGAGCTGTTGCCCCAGTTTCTGATGAGATGTTTTGTTTTGTTTATCTGAGCGTTTCGAGAATATTTTTTTATTTGTCACGTACCTATATCTTTCAACACGTGTCTGTTCTTGCATTATTATTTTTATTGTTGATCCTTCGACTGTTTTATTTTCCACTCCTCTTAAAGTCCCGTTAGCAGCCAACAGTACTAACGAATGAAGTGCAAGTCCAATGCCTATGCGTCAGTTGAATACATTATTAAAAAAATTTTGAATCCTTTACATATCATTTTTTTTTCTATTTTATGTGTTGCATTTTACAACACCTTGTTACACTTGTTTTTCTGCCGCTGCTAGCTTCACCCTGTCAATTATTCCCCTCTCGCACTCTTGTGCATGCACACGTACAATTTGTAGTTTATTCAATCATAAGAGACCCTACTACTAGTTTCTATCTTTGGCGCTGCTGCAGCTGAGGTACTGCTTAAACAGGCAATGTGCAGCAGTTATGAAACAAAAAACTAGAAACTGATAATCATTTAACAGCTGTAACATGGTCGTATTATAGCGCCTATATTTGAGCGAACAATTATTCATTTACTGCAGCGTCCACGAGCAGGCATAAAGCGCTGAAATATCATGAAATCTGTGGCAGATGACATTACAGCACTGTTGGAAGCTGTGGTAGACTTGGGAGTGTGTAGCTCGATTGACCCTACTGCTGTTCTCACAGCGCGCCATAACAATGCCAAGGAAATATTATATATATATATATATATATATATATATATATATATATATATATATATATATATATATATATATATATATATATTATTTTTTAGTTATATTTAGTTATTCATTTATTATTTATTACATTTATTGCCAGTTAGCAGAAAAAGGCACCAAACAGTGTGAAGTATTTGCCGTAGGCAACGGAACTACGGCCGTGAAACCTTAGTTTCTCGGTACAAAGTGCGAAGCTCTTGGTAATTAGAATTCAGGAAATAACGATAACTAAATTTGAATAGAAACGTGCTTATCCTTCAGGCGTTTTTTAAGAAAGGAGATGTCTTACGTTTGTTCCACAGTAAATCGTTCACAACTGCGCAACGACACGAGAAATTTGCGTGAAGGTCTTCGCACTAAGAAACTGCACGACCGTATTTAAGGGAAAGAAGAATTAAAAAAGAGAGTTGAGTAGCCCGTTAAACAGTTCTGATGACATTGGCCGAAACTGCTTTAAAGGGAGAAACGCGCACGTTTCATAGCAAACAGTATGTAAGCTTACAACATTAGATCTTTGAAATACAGACATGAGCTCCTTGCTAACGTAGCTGAGCTGCTAGAACTTTTTTCAACAACATAGACGATAAGAGAAAGGAACTGCGCAGCTGCTGACATGCCACTAAATGAATGCTTGGAAAACTAGGCCGCCGGCTGCCTACCAGGATTTGCGAGCGAAATGAATTCATCCCCGCGCCCAAAACCCATAGAGGCACATATATCTTTTTGAGTGCAGCACACCCTTCAAGTGCAGGGAGATCTTAACATCAGCATACAGGCAAAAAAAAATCCAAAGAGGTTCGCACCAAGTCTTTCATTCCAGAGGCATGGATATCCAAAGAAAAATAAGAACCCATTCAGCGCAGCGCCCATGAGGAGGAACATTAGATTTTTTTTTTTTGGGGGGGGGGGGGGGGCTTTTGTGGCTCTTTGCTGCAGTCTCACTATCGCTCTGAAACGCGAAGATTCTCATTCTTCCAGAGCCCGTCATCTTGGCGCAGTCGTGAACTACGCACTTCTCGTCGAGGACTGAAGCAGCATGGCGCAAAAGATGCTGCACCCAAAACTAAACTATCACCTTCACAAAACACCCTCTCTTTTTTGTGCATTCTTTCAGACGGCCAATGTTGTTTTCGAGAGTTTCGACATTTCTTTGTGAACGGCCCGGTAAAAAGGCATGTCGCAATGCATAGCCCAGCTGCGAACTCATAAGCCATTACTCAGCCCAGTAGTTTTAGCGGGTATGAGAAGGAATGGATGCAGACAGTGGTAAAGAGAAATGGTGGGAGCCTACAGAAGCCTTCTAGCGGTTTTTTTAACGTCGGGGATGGCTAGTGATGATTTCTTTTTGCGGACGATACAGTCATTATTTGACTGTATCGTTATTTGTAAATAAATAAGCTGAAGGCAATCATTAGTCTCTTTTAAGGAGAGAAACAAGTCAACAAAACGAGTAATCTCTTTATCTAGTGAACATAGCGGACGTGATCTCAGTCGGGCAGTGGTTTGCTCTGCTTTCCGATCCACTGTTTTTGCTTCGCGTGTGCAATGTTTATGCAAAAGCGTAGTGTGGACCTGCGACAACGCATCCTGGGTGCTATGATTTTTTTTATGTGCCTGGTCTTCACTGCGCATGCGCCTTCTTAATAAAACTTGATCCAGATTAAAATGATCCTGAGAAGTCTCTGTTCTGATCTTAGAGTGCCTCTGTGTTGAACGATGTAGTTTGCAAGAACTTTTCTGTATACTATTGGGTATGCTTAGATTATTTCAGCCCATGAATTTTTTCGGATGACTCTTATTTTTGTGATACTCCTATAATTGTGAAATAATTCATTCGTTCAAAATTTCTTTATCACATTTGAGAAAAACCGTCTATTCGAAGTTTTTCAAGCAAGTCAAAATATATGCATTTGTTTTATTTCCAGAATCTTCCAGCAAATCCTTTCCTGAAAGGCGTTTCCCGTGGGAATAAAATATCGGCATGGTGGTTCCTTGCTATAAATAAGGTAGTCATACTCTTTAAATTATCGACCGGCATCGCTGACCGGGAGTGCTTGGAAAATATTAGAGCATGTATTGAACTACCGTGTCCATAACTGTTTAGGATTGAAATCCCTTTTTGGGGCTCTTCAATATGTTTTAGCCTATCCTCCTCGTGCAAAAACTGAGCTAATAGCAGCATATAGCCGCTTTAAAAATCATGCGTGGAGAGGCGTTAAACGAAGAGCGCGCTAGTTTTTGAAACGTCAATGAAAAGACCACGCCGACTTGGCAGAGTTGTTCTTTCTTGTATGGTGCTAAGTGGCACAATATTTCGGTACAATCTTGTTCCAGATCCTGTGTAGTGGGTTGGCAAGCAGAGGAATGACATTCAAAAAGTGTTCCAAAGAGCCGTTCGCTTCGCTTTCGTCGAACAAAACCATAACATCAGTGCTACGTTTTTTTACTTTAGAGCGCATCTCCTAAGCGCCCGTTGGTGTGCTGATCTTCATGGCCGCCGTCGGTGTAACGGAGCCAAACAATAAATGAAAAAAAGAAATATTCCGCGACTGGGATCTGAAACCGCGGCGCCTGGAAACAGTCAGCTTCGCTGGCGAACGCTTGATCGCACTAGACTACCACCGCAGCAGATCACGCCTCGTGTTCAACCGCAACATCGTGTTTTCAAATTAATTCTTCTGTCGGACTCGCACGCTGCACATTGCACATCATCGTCTTCATCAACTTAGACTGCTATCAAACTACTATCGTCGCCAAGCGTGCCGATCGCTCAGAAAAGGAAAATAAGGAGCCTACAGAGACTTAGAAGACTAGGCTATCGCCGGAGCCTACCACGCCCCGTGTTAACCTGCAACACACTCTCGCGGTGTGCTTTGCACATCGACGTCTTCTACTACTAATACTGCTATCGAGATAATATAGGAATTCTCGTGTTGCAGCTTACCGCGAGGCCTTTTCGTCGGTGGTGACAGCCTAGTGTTTTATTTTTATTTATTTATGGTTTCGCTGCGTTGCACCGACGGCGGGGACATGGCTCAACCCACGAACGGGCGCTTAAGAGGGGCGCTCTAAAATATTTCACATTTGGCTCGTACACAAGGGAGCTGCAGCGGATCAATGCAATGCTGGTGGAAGAGTGCTAGCAGATATAAAAAGAAAATTATCGTATGAAAGGCGCAAATTTCGTTTTTTCGTGCCTTTTTTTTGTTGATTCGTTCTGCAGACCGTACTCGGTACGTGCAAACGCAGTGTTGATTAAATTCAGGCCTTGCATATCGTAATCCCTTAAAAAATGTAAAACGCTTCAAAAGCGTGACAAAAGGCGATGGCTTTGTCCAGGTGCTCGGCTCTCGAGGCGTAATGAGGAGACTAAATATTTCAACATGCTTTCATAATTATTGCTTTTTCCGATAACTCTGTGTGCTCTAGCTCGCTGGTAATATTTCTTTTATAGTGGATGGAGTCATTTAGTTGCAATAAAGTGGATGTGCCGGTGAACACCAGAAATTCTGCTTCTCCAGCATAGCACAAAACCAAGACTAAGCTTGCCGGTTTAAATTGCAACAGCAGGGAAGTAAACTTCCACACTGTTTGAGTTTCTGGCTTACGACTACCAGTAATCTTATTAACGCGAGGGCTACACTTCGGAGAAGAAACTTTGAACAGCGTTTCAACTTTGAGCTTTGAGCGTTGCAGGGTGAAAAATTTAAGAAAAAGATACAATACAAACAGAATATAGCGAATATTCCAAGCCTTGTATGGTAAGAACACAGTTTCTGCTTGTTTTGCAAAAATTGCACACTACACCCCGTACAGCCAAACCAAGCCAGAAGTAATAAAGGAGTACGGTAGTTGCAGGCGCAGCGCACCAACTTCCTTCATTAAATAGGTTGTGAACACAGTGGTGGCTTCGGCGCGTAGGTTCCACATTACGGGAACAGCGCAAAGACGTGAACATGAAGATGGGACATTGGGAGCGCCCTCTATGTGTCTTTGCGCTGTTCCTATAACGGGTTGTGAATAGCAGCACAAGCAGCGCAGCGAATGCGTAGGGTCAATGGATACAAGTTCCAAGATTTTCTATATGAATTTAGTGCTCTACACCAATGTGAATATTAGTAGGTCAGCGTGGAATGTAAAAGCTAACGATCTTATGAGCGAGAGACCCTGAATTCTCTCCAGTGTGCTAATGGGCATTCCGAAGTTATTCCAGCGCAACTTTTTTTTATCAGTGTGAAACATGACATTTCAGCCGCTAAGTTTTTAAGGAGTGTGGTACAATAAAGAACAAACAGAACCTCCGGTGTTGATTTTCTTTTTTCCTCTCTAAAGTCAGCCTAAGCCGTAGTTAATGCTACATAGAATGAGGTTCTTTTTCTGCAGCTTGAATAAATCAATGGTTCCTCGAAAGGGCAGATGCATGTTAATATGCGATGCCACCAGCATTGTGTAGGGTGCATACGGGGGAAAAGGAATAAAAAAAAAGGAAGTGCGGGATTCTGTGCCTCTGCATGGAACTAGAGGTCAGACATCTGAGCATATTGCGATGGAAGTGACAATTTCGTTGAACCACCCAAACGTTTCTTTGTTCCAACTTTAGCGTGGCTGTATAAGGTTGCCAAACAGAGTATTTGCGCCGTAACAGCACGTGTTGTGAGCCGCTTGAGGAGACTTTCGGATGTAATTCTTCTAATCTTTTAGGTCCGTTGGATCTTTTTGCTGGAATACAATGGCTGAACGGTGCATAGTATTGCCGTATAAGAATATGATTCGGTTGAGCAGGAGTAATGAGGCCGCCGCCAGGCTGATCAGCCCTCCGACGCAACATACGTGCTATCTGGGCCAGCTCGATTTGCAGCGCAATATCACATAGACGTCGGTTCACGTGCCATTCAGGTCAACAGATAATCTCGAATCGGCAAACTCCAAAATTAAATTGCACTCACAGCACTTCCTTCATATATATTAAAAAAAAACTACGCAGGAGACAAACCTATTTTTCCAGCTCATCTGCGGACTTCCACGAAAAGTTCAGATTTTTGTTTGTTTTCTTGTTTTCTTGCCGAATGTAACTGTATCTTTCAAAACAAGTATCGTCCCAGGCTGAGATGATAGGCGCCGCAAGTCCTGCCTGCCTCCCTCAATGCTTTCCCAACCAAAAAGCTAAACCCTATCTTTATCTGAAACAAATGTACCACATAGTGCCTAAATCATAGACGCAAAGACGGTCACGTTTCGCAAGCAGATTTTCAGGATCAAATTCACCAAAAAAAGGGGGTAAGATAAATGACATTCTAATGTATAAAACCCCTGACCCGTGACTAAAGGGCGGTACGATGTCGGCATCAATTCGGGCGTGTGTGGTAAATGGCAAGTTCTCTGGCAATGGTTATTTTGGTCCTGTGCTCCGAAAAGTAGTTTTTTGCACGAAAGTGAGCCTGAAAAATCTAAACTTGCCACTCAAAATGTAAACAAAATTGCTCGTTCAGCTCACTTGTACAAAAAAAAATAAATTGTTTCCCATCCACACTGACTTAAGCAGCCATCATCCCGCCAGAAAGGATCGCAGGGTGCCTTTGGGTCGGCAACATATCTTTTCTCCACAACCTTGCCATACGCTAGATTGGGCACAGAGTATAGAGGGCTTAATGGTAGAGACTACAGTGATAGGCCTGCTTTTATGGTATGATGCAAGTATCAGTTACTAGACTGTCTTTTAAAAGTGACCTCGCTGTGAAAACTGATTCTCCTGCTTACACATGGCTGGCATAAGTAGGAAATGCAGGACAAAAATTGGCAGGAAACACAGGCACTGAGTGCGCTCGCGTACGCAAGAATTAACAGCCTACACACTACCACGCTTAGGCAGGACAGTGATATAGCGACGAGGTAGGAATGGTGTGAATGGGAGAGGGTTACTATCTGAGAGTTGCTCTTTGGGCTCAGACGCTCGCCGTAGATGTGGTCTTCCCATCGTTTTTAACAAAGCGCGCCTGCTTAACACGCAGCGAAACCTTAGTGCACGGGTGCTTTTGTATTCCGCCTACATTAAAATAGGGCCTCTGCGGTCGGCATCCAACCACTGAGCTCGCAATCAGCAGCTTTTGGTCGAGGTGGCCACATCACAGCCGCAGGTGTAAGGTTACAAGAAATAGTTTTCTCTGCACTACAGCTACATCACAGGTTATGAAAGCCTAATTAATGTTATATGGTAATATTTCTAATAGCGCATGTTGCACTGAGGGTCAAAGAGTTCATTTCATCAATAATGCTATTATGCTGCTTTTCTTCTGTCAGAATTTTTGAAATGCCTCACTCTTTGTTATTGCCCTAGTTTATTTAATTAGCTGGACTGCTAAACAGTAAACAGGCGTCTGCTTCATGTGTAGCAGAATTTCATTACAGTTTAAAGTAGTGGTAAGCGTTCATTCAAATACAGCCTTTAAGACTCAGCTAGTTTTCAGTCAGGATTGTGCCATTCTCAAGACGACTTATGAGAAATCAATGCTCAAAGGAAAAGAGAAAAATGCAGAATACAGCGATAAAAACCTCATGAATAAACTTTATTACCATACCCCCTCCACCGTTCGTTTCTATTTCTTTTCCTGAGAAATGCGGGCCGCGAAGGCAAAATACTCGGAGAATACTGGAATATAAAAATTTAAAAACGAAGTTTGCCCGTTCTAATGACCAACTTTATTGATAGAAAAAACCTTTTATGATTGCTACTTCATCTACCTACCGCTGCTCTAACATCTATTACATCTTCCTATTTTTCTTGCGCTCCTGTCTTGTCGTTCTGATTTGCAAAATCACTTCCAGCTTTGTTATCATAAACTTGCAGCCTAACTGCGCGAGCTCAATAAAGACAACGTTCAAACACTGTCGGGTCAAATTGCAGGCCTAAACGTATACCGACAATTCTTCGGCCAACCAGCCACCGCTCCTAGTGGATCTTCAGCCAGCCAGCCAGCCTGCCAGCCAAGAGACAAGCTAGGATTAATGCACACACAGAAAGGTAGCACTCTCATGAGAAGGCAATGTTCCTCCATTAACAACTACCCTTACGTGATGCTGAAGCCTGCGATAATAATGAAAAAAAAAAGAAACGCTTTAGAATGAAGAGCACCGCCGTCTTCCCTAGCAGGATCAAGTGTCGCGGTTTGACTTTTTTTTAAGAGCCTTGTCACAGTTCGAAGCATCGGACGTTTGAACTGAGTGTCGCAGCGTCATGGCTTAATAGCCGCCATGATACGCGGACATGGACATTGACATCAGGTTTACATAATACCCGTCGTAACTCTTTCTAAGCCACATTTAGTGAAAGAGTCCAAGAGATGTCAAGACCGCTGTCGTGCAGAAGCCACATTCCTGTGAAGGCTGAACCACTAAATTTGTCAGCAAACAATTGCGAACGACGGGTACTTTATTAGATGGGGCGCGTCACGCCTGGTCACTGCTCTTGCGCAAGCGACAAAGCATGCAAGCTGAAAGTGAATCCATTTGCGGGACAGGAGTGCAAAGTTTGTCGTTACTTGCGACACCCGTCCGGACGACCATTGAAATTAACAGCACCGTGGACAGCTGGCAGAGAAATAAGGAATGCGTGGTACAAGGCACATAGCCAGAAGAGGTGAGGTAGAAGCATCTTGTGAGTCGGGTAACACAGCCGAGGAGCGCTTGCCGTGTTGTCTGTATAACGCCACCGGCCTCACACCCCTAAGGCTCTTTATTTTCAATTGATTTCCACGCTCTACAGTTCAGTGCTTTCTTTCTTAATTCATTGTTTAAATCTGTGAGTTCTTTACATATATTTTTTTTACCTGGGCACCTTACATTGAAAGTTTTCATAATTTTTTTTAATTTACAACATACTGCTGGCCTCATTTCAAGGTGTGCGGAAAGGAACGTTTCGTGAAAAGTGTAAGTTAAGTAATTTGCGTTATGTAGCTGCTTTTACATACCAGATATAAACCCCTTTGATAAATCTATTTGCAGGCGTTTCTGGTTGTGTGGCAGGGTGTTAAAGCCAAAGTGGGGAGCTGCTTTTTTCGGTAACGTTTCAGAGTTGCATTGTTCGTTACGATAAAGCCGTCAGGTCGCTTTGAATTTCTTCACCGTGCGGAACTTAACTTGGCCGGAGTGGCAGTGCAGGCACTGTGATGCATCTATATACAAACGTAGAAACGCCAGCACGAGCACACAGCCAAGGAACGCGTAAGACGCACGGCCATCCCCATGGGTACACTGTGACCCCTGGCGGATCGGTTGTCCATCATGCTTACTCCGACAGCTGCCTTAGGACCGAGCGGCGCGATACGCTTGGGTAAAGCAGGAGGAAGCCAACTCCTGGTTCGTGCCGGAGCTTGTCGGTAAGAGATTATTGGGGATCGGGGCTCCTCGCTAACTCCCACCTGCCGGCCCGGGAGCAAAGGTCTCGGAGCTGGAGCGGACCGATGGCGATGCGGAGATATTAGGAAGACGAGCCCCAGTTTCTTGCAACTTGCCTTCTTCGCCTTGTCCGGAGCCGTGCCAAGACACGCTTGGGCTGTCTGAGGAGTCGTCAGTCTTCATCAGTGAGCAGGGTTTGCGTGCGTGCTGTTCGTTGGTTGCAGCACTGCCCAGTGGTTTCTTGGTGGTGTTCTCTGGTTTGTTTTGTTTAGTTTTTTGTTTACGTGTTTCAGCGGTTTTCTCTGTTCTGGTAGCACTATTTGTGCAAGTTTGCATTTGCGTTCTTCCGGTGTTCAGTGTATTCGTATATAGACGTTTCTTAGTTTCGGATATATGTTCGACATGTAACATCGTAGAGTGTGTAGAAAAGTTGAGTTCTAGACGATCCCCAACGGAAAAGTATCAAAATATTTATCTGCAACGCAAATTACACTCTGCTCGCCACTGAACATTGACTTGTGTATATATATATATATATATATATATATATATATATATATATATATATATATATATATATATATATATATATATATATATATATATATATATATATATATATATATATATATATATATATATATGAGGTAAGGAAGCCATTAACATGGTAAGGTCACCTAGGTGCCAGATGGGGCACCTGCTTTCCCCTTTTCCTCTCAGAACGCCGCCGATTACGAAGCGGGATTTTTTGCAAAGTATGACCTGTGACAAGAATGCAGAGAACGACTCGAAACACTGCGTCCTGTGTCGATTATGCTTCATCTATGCCATGCAAACCTATACAGAATACGCTTACTACAGCACTTTAATTGCATAGTAATATCACGAACAATAAATAAGGACTTCTAGTACCAATGAAAAAGAAATAAGAAAGCAAAACGAAGATAGGCATCGCAAAACAATGAACATATAGCTAGCGCACCTAGCAGGCATTCAGCCTGAATAACAAAATCAAATCAACCATTTTTTTTTGCATCCTATAATGGAATAGAATCCATCCGATAATGGAATGTGGGCAGAATATAGAATAAGCAAATGCTAGATACTTAGAAGTTAAAAGCGGCTTGACATCCTGATATGTTATTTTGTTGCAAGGATACGAACACGTAAGGTATCCAGAGAATAATGACATTGCTATAAGACAAATAGATTGAAAAGAACTGCTGCGTTATAGTTCGCTTTGTGTGGTGATGGTATTGCTATTCATTTATAAAGGGACGGTTGTTCTGTTTCGCAAAAAAAGGCACAAAGCCGAGAAAGGTTCAAAGAGTCACCGTCGCAGCCGACCTACCTCCAAAATATCTTGAAGAAAATGTCGGGCATTCGCATCTTTTCTGTATTGTCTGTGCATTGGTGGCGTATAGTCGCACAGTGCCACTACGGCAGCCCACTCTCGGCACTACTCACTTCAAAACCGTACAAAGCTTGCCCTGTGATTTTTAGGAAGGAACACACTTGCATGCAGTTAAAACAGTAGCACGTAATCATGACAAATTTAAGGAGGAGTCGTAATTTAAGGGAGACACAAGAAGTTACAATTAATCTTAACGGCTCAGGAGATGCAAAAAAGTTAGAGAACGAGTCGAAACGCAAAACAAAAACAACGTAGTCATTAGGAAGTTATCCCAGATTGCTCAATTAATCTAGGCAAATGATTAATGAGATACCCTGTGGCGACACACTTAGTTATAAGCGGCGTGTGCATCGCCTTAACCGGTAAACGATTCTAGGCGTTCTCTCAAAACTAAACAAGAATAAAAGTTAAGAAACCTAACCTTGACTTACACAACACGCCTAAGCTTTCTATAAAGTGGTTTACAATGCTGGTTTGAAGAATAACGCGAAGTGTGATAGTTTGAAGCCTTCAAAGTGAAGAATGTGTTTTCTGCCTCTAATTTTTTTCCTTCATCGCTGAAGTGGTCAGAGTTTCTTATAGTGCATTAAAGAGAGCAGATAGAGTGGGAATGTGTTGTGACAGTTCACAGATACGCCGGGAATTTATGCCTGGGCATTCAGCCCAATAAAGAGGCTTGGTAGGAACACGTCAGACGGGAATTTCACGTTGTGTTGTTTGATATATAAAAAAAGAAAATGCTGAAAAGGTCACAAATCGAATGTATGCTAAGTTTATACAATAACGCTTCCAGAAATCAGAAGCATTTCAGAAGCTTCCATCGTTCCCTCCACTGCACTAAACTACCGAAGGGAAGCCAAGCCGTCTCCTGCGCAAGCGACAGGGACCCGGCATCGCAAAGTGACAAGCGAACGTATGGCAACGTTTTTCTGAATTCACTGCGTTTATTTTGGTGGCGCGAGACATTGGAGAGCTTTCCAGCTTTCTCTGACAGGCGTGAAGGAGGAGCGATGCCCCTGGAAAACGTTCCATCTGCTCCCTCCCGCCCTCGTCAGCGGCATGAGACGACGCGCCAGCGGCATGCGGGCGCACGGAGGGCTCTGCGCACCGAGAGAGCCGGAGCTCGCTAAGAAGGCTTGGAGCGTGCCCGAGGCCGATATGTTCGAACTTGGAGGCGCCCGCTCATATATTATGCTGCTCGGCGACGTGTCATGAGGGCGAAAGCGTGGTGGCTGTCTGATGTGGATCGGCTCGGAATGCGCTTTCAGGGTGCTTCGGAAAGTGGCGCCGGCATTAATGAACGTGCTGTGAAGTATTCGGATGAGGGTGAAGCTAAAGCGGAATGGTATGGAGGGCAAAGCTCTCTCTCTCGTCGAGTACTTTAATGCGATTTCACAAAAGTGCCCCATAGTTGGTGAGCTTGCCCTGGATGTTCATTAGCTGGAGGCACTGCAAACGCGAAGTGTCGCAGGGAGGCTTCGAGATTACTTGCCACTTCACACTGAATATAGGTCCTTTCAACAGCGTGCCTCTTCCCATTTTCTTCTCTTCCTCCGCCGATATGTTCAGAAATTTACGGACACGAATAAAAAAAACTTCATAAATTGCTTTTGTTGTTTGCTGCCTTTGCTCTGATGTCTTCATCGCCAGCAACAATCATCATTTAAAGAGTGCCATTACAAGTTAAGGTTCACTCGTCTGGCTCTTGAAGTCATTGCTTTGAATTGGTTCGAAATCCTGAAATATATTCTGTGTTAAAGTCGCTAATGCTATCTTGGTTCTTCCGCGTGTGCTTTTCGACAACATTTTGCCATACAGCTGGCAGTTTTTAAACTGACCGCTTCTCTCACGCAGCAAAATGTAACTCACACCAAAAAATGACTGTCTGCTTATCCCCTGACATGTTGCAAAATGCTTTTTTGGTTCATTATTGCAATTTTTCTAGAAATTTTATTCTAGTTAGATTAAATCGTCTCTGCGAATTCTACCTAGATAGATTGAATGCGATATTGAAACTGTAGTTATTTTTTTTTGTAGTATCAGTGCAAAATGTTTTCCGAATAACTCCCAACAGATCCTGCAGAAATATTGCGATCCGAGGTTTTATTGGCCAATTGTGCTTAACGCATTCCTTTATATCATTGTTGTTTCGGCACCTATGATGTCGTATTTCATTTCAACAGCAGGTTATTTCTAACGCAGATGGTAAAGCTTGCCGATTGTAAAAACAAAAGGCAGAATAATCGGACTCCTTGCCCGAAACATTCGTTAGATGATTTTACAGCACCAAGAGTGAAACGGAGATTCATTCTTGTTAACGTTACCTACAGCCCGTTCATGCTGAGACGTGACGGCAGTGAAACTGTCGCCTTGTTTATTTATCTTTCATTCAGGGTAGAAATCATGATGACATACTTCGACTTCCACACCATAATTTGAAAGAAAACGAAATTTCTCTTTTTTATCAAAGTATCCTGCTTTTTCAATGCACAAGTTAGGCCCAGATATATTGGGCTGTGTTTAAGCATGGTGTGCCTGTAATGAAGGAAAGTTAGCTTTCCTGTACAGCTTTGTTTGCCGCAAGCACCGACTGCGAGTTATCATAGGAGATCGTCGAATCGAATTCGACTCTAGGCAATGAATACGTTTTGTGGCCTAAAATTTTTGGACTCCTGCTGCATTTCAGGTGAGGGCTGTAGGCGCAACTAGAAGAGGGACAAAGAATCGCGCATGATTGAAATGGAAAAGATAAAGGAAACGTATGAAAGTATTCAACAAGAGTCAGGCAAGCATTCGGAGTGACATAGAGCTCGCGATATTTTCTGTAGAGAGGTACAGCTTTGCCATATAATTTTTTTTATCATAGTCGAGAATTTTATTCCAGAACGGCAAGCGGCTGTACGCACTTGGTAAAACTGAACGAGTAATTCAAACGCGGCGGCCGCCTTTCGGTGGAGGCGAAACGCTAAGGCGCCCGTGTTCTGTGCGATGTCAGTGCACGTTAAAGATCCCCAGGTGGTCGAAATTATTCCGGAGCCCTCCACTGCGGCACCTCTTTCTTCCTTACTTCTTTCACTCCTTTCTTTAATCCTTCCCTTACGGCGCAGTTCAGGTGTCCAACGATTTATGAGACTGATACTGCGCCATTTCCTTTCCCCTAAATCCAATTATTATTATTATTATTATTATTATTATTATTATTATTATTATTATTATTATTATTATTATTATTATTATTATTATTATTATTATTATTATTATTATTATTATTATTATTATTATTATTATTATTATTATTATTATTATTATTAATTCAATCGAAAGAGCACAGCAATTTTTGTTGCATTTCAAGAAACTACATGGCGAAAGTTTTCCTCGAGGCAGGCCGTAATAGAGCACTGTCTCGATATTTCTGCTTCATAAGGCAAATGGGAGCTATCTATATTTGGTGATTTTTTTAATGTGTTAAGATTTTGACTTGAAAACAGGCAGAGGAAATTATTGCGAAATTGAAGGAGTAGTTTAACGAAATATCACTGCTTAAAAATTTTCTTTTCAAACCTGCCTAGCCCTTTAAAGCAGTAACTATATTTTCGTTTCACAGCAAATCTATTCTGGCCTAAGTAGTTTTTCGAGCTGTCATGCAAGCTAATTGGCTTATTTTTCCACAGTCGAACACCAGTGCCTTAATTTTTTACACACACTTACAAAATTTCCTACACAAAACAGTAAACGTAGTTAAGGACTGCGATATTGAAATGCATGATTCATGGAATTAACGACATACAGTCATGGATTTATTCTGTATCTCGAAGAGGGACATGACGAAAAAAACAAAAAATAGCCATTAGTAGTGGTGCAAAATATCTTCAAAAAATGGATAAAAATGCTAACCTTACTCTTTCTAGATAAATTTTTCAGGGCGTTTGCTAGTTGGTATAAAGAAGTGCTCCATTTGAAAGGTACTGTATGCTAAATTCAGCCTAAAATTAAGAAATTTGGGCTAGCTGGAGCAAACATAAATAAAAAACTGGGAACCCAAAATTGGCCCACTATACAAGAAAGCGCCTTAAAGACGCTAAATTTTCCTTTCCGCGTTTCAGATTATTGCATCGCTCGCCTTTTTGATGCAGCCAGTACAGACAAACAATGTGTATTTTAGGATATAGAAGTAGTTTACGTGATTTCGGCAATGACACCGAGCACAATTACGATGTTTTGTAGATGTGCATCGAATAAAGCCTACGTCAACAAGCTTTCAGAAATGTATCTTTGACGCTCGATATTCAGATCCACAACGAATGTTTAGATAACTTTAAAACTTTCTCGCCTACGATATCGACGGCTTTCAAATTTTCAGTCTACCTTTGGACCCAAATTCCAAAAATTCAAATGTTAATTTGTAACATTTTCATGAATAGTCGGCTTGAAATACTCCATTACACACTTACACACGTCATATTCGTCTTGCATTATATTGCACCTGCGCAGACCACTCCGACGTATCTCTGTTTACAAAATGAAAATTTCTATATATAAAAAAATCACTCGGTTTGATGCGGCGGGAGTAGGCGGAGTCGAAAAAAGGCCGAGAATAAGTTAACGTTTTGAAATTTCAAAAATATAGACCAAACATCCGAAAGGAAATCAGGCTATCTGCGCAAAAAAGTATATAAACCTTGCTTGAACCTAAATTACATGCCTACAGATCATTCGTCCGGCGAAGATTGAATATTGGGATTTAATCTCGAGTCTACATCACAAACATGAAGTTAATAGCATAAACTATGTTCGGATTTAGCACTGTGGTTTATATTCTCACCGTACTAACGTCACTAACGTGACAGTTTGGGCATGTCGGTATTGCATAGCAGGAGTGAACAGCGCACACAGGACGAGGACGCAAGGAGAGAAACGACAAAACACGAATGCCGACTTTCAATAATTTATTTGATGGCTGACTCTAATTGATGGCTGACTCTTCAGAGTAAAAATTCATTTTCCTATTGAAGAGAGATTCAATGAGATAATCAAGGATCAGAAAGGTTATTATCTAATGACGCCAAGGAAAATATTTTAAATATTTGGACCGAGTCTATAATTGTACAAAGAACGTAATTATGGCGGAAAGTGGTCCTATCCAAGAAAATGGCGCCTGTGCGAAAGCGTAATTCTACCTTCATTTATTTAAATTTGATATGTGTTTGAAATTTTTGCAACGGTAAATTATATTCCTTTTTCTTTTACACATTATAAGAAATAGGAAGGATAAAATAAGCATGACTGGCTTGTCTGGCGCTGTGGACAGTTACATTGAACGAATATAAAGAGAAAGGATAGTTGTTATCACTCTTTCGTAACAACGAGAAATATTTTGCAGTCGCGCAAAGAAAAAAAAAGACATTACTTAAGCGCGAAAATATTTGTTGCTAGGACTATCCGAAGGAAACAATGTCATAGTTTTCATAGCGCGTTTTTGACGTCTGGACAGCCGCACTAAATATAGTGAGCATGTTAGCTCCCATTACTACCCGCTTTAGAATGCTGTGACATAGCAAAAATACAATGATAGAAGAGTAGTGCAAGAACAGTGCAGCCATGCCGTTGCCGAGGTAGAACATCCGTACCCAAGCTTTCTACACCCGCCTTATACCGATTCCTTCCGACTACGTATGACGGCTGTCAGAACAGTGAACTGCTCAAGAGCTAAAAGCAGCTGCGTCACTTTAACATAAGCACCAAGAGCTCAGCGGGGATCACGTGCTAATTTCAACTATTTATTCATGGAGCATATTATAATTTTTTACTTTTGTCATGGATGCCCTAAAAACTTGAGTACTTATTTCCGTATTTACTGCACTGCTCTTTACGGCCGTATATTATCTTTGTGTTCGTACTCGGGAGGCCGCCGATAAGCGCGAGGATATACAATAATCACTTCACACACCCGTTTGGGTCTGCGGACATTGCAAGTAATCATCCAGTGTCTCGCAGATTGCTCTGCATGCAAACTGCAAAGGCAGGGTGGTGCGTAGAATGATTCGTTCCTAGGCAATACTTACAAACCCTATCTAAAGGCTAGTCCATCACGCCATTCGCGCATTACCAGGTTTGTCTAGTACGCCTTATAAGCTGAACTTTAATCTTTTATTCGTAAGCTGAATAATAGCATTGGCGGCAAGGGCTAATTAATAACTCAGAGAGCAGAAATCACGTCACAATTTTTTTAGTCTAGGCCGCTAACCATTACTGTAATACCAGTTTATATGTGAATTTCCTTTGCACCGTTATTAAAAACTTCGCATTTGTGAAATCCGCATGTCCCTTATGAATATTTTGTATTTACTGGGTGTTTTTCGTTCTATATTGCTCATTTATAGGATATGAAGAGAATCTTTTCCTACATATTCGAATTTGCTGAAAATCTGGTCGTACAACTCGAGTTCCATAAGAAAGCACCACGGCCTTATCTCTGCCGTATAGGCACAAAGCTCCGTCGAAACAACAAAACAACAAAGCCTTTTTCATCAGAGCTATTTACAGCCGACTTGATAGTTTTGGTGAACACTGTGGCCACAGCCATGCGCAAATCTACTGCCGGCTGCTTATGGCCCAAGATCCTTAATGGCATGAATAAGATATATTCCTGCTTATTGAAAAATATGGTTGTGGGTGTACTATATCTCTATCTTTTCTATCTCCCTATTAAGATTTTCGATGTTTAATCGCTCCACTAATGAAACGTTGAACGAGTGCTGTTTCTCCTTCACTTCGCTTCTTTTTTCTTTCGGTAAGGCTTCATTCGCACAAAATTTGCTGTGGTCTACATATTCGCCATGCACCGTCCTTCTTTCATGTGCTGCCCTCGATGCAAAGCTCTCTCGAAGACCTTTACATCAGCTCTGTGGACCTCACCGCAAAAAGCTCGACGTGCGGCACAACCCTCACAACTTACCATTATAGCCCTTAAGCGAACAGAATAGTGTTACGCAAGAAGCGGGCTTGCAGCCAACTCCGAAGCAGCTTGCATTATAAGAATTTCTTTTCCCCCATACTTGTTGTCAGAAGCACCGACTGGCTCATGAGTCAGAGGCTGCCCTATTTCCTCAGTAATCTAACCAGCCGGCACGGCTGGTGCACGTAGTGAAGCAGCACAGGAGCGCATACCTTCGGGCTTGGGATGCGTGCCAATAAAGGCGGATGCCAGTGGTCTCCATGGAGCCAACATTCCGGGCGGGCCAGGGCTTACCCGTCTGGCAGGTTACCCAAAAAGTTCTTGCGCTCATTCATTCAGTCGCTCTAGCAATCTACAACTAAGTGAGTGGCAGGTTCTTTTGTGGGCGCAAGCAAGCAAGCAAGCTTAAGAACAAATTTAACCCTCTGCGGAGAGAAACTGCTAGCGTTATTCTTTTCTTGTAGTTTGTTGAATGTTTTATTCGTTTCCTCACTGAATTATTTGCACGACGCCATTCCTCACTAAGCGTCACTGTAAGATTTTTCTTTATTACAATAACTTTTGTACCGTTTCGGCTCACTGTACGTATACATCGCGCGTTATACTATGGTGGCTGAGACTGCTGCATAGAAGTATTGAAAAACATGGTTTCGTTGAGGCGATCTCGCTCGCTGCTTTGTTTAGTACTCTGTTCGTACGCAAATATATTATATGCAGTGTGATGCACGGGCACAAAATCAAGAAAATAGAACGAGGAATACATCGTTATAGAACACAGGATGGCAATAATTCAATTTTTACTGTCGTATGGGGTGTTTCGTCATACTGATGTGTAGCTAAAAAGCGGAAATAGGCCTCTTTTTCCCTATTATTTCCCAAAGAACAAAGCCGAGCCTCATGCTAGGGAAAGCTTTCAACCACTGCAAAAAACTAGTGGGTACTGGCCGCCACTGGTTTCTATGGCTTGCTTCAAAATTATATAGGGGAGGATTCATGCATCCGTCAAGCCCCGTATCTGGTTGACGTAAAGGTAACCCTTACCCTCTCCTGCCAAAATATTTCGATCTTAAGGGAAGCCGTAATACGAATGAGCTATACAGCCTGGTTACCCTTTGCAAAGACATCTCGAAATGTTTGAAAAATTTTGAGTCATACTGCATCAGTTGGGGTGCTCTCAAAAATTCGCATATGCAATCAAATGGCGAGAGATGTGGTCAAGAATAAAGTACTTATTCTCGTATCAAAATGGACCAATGAGAGGAATTGCAAGAGAGGAACGGCTCACCGGCATTGTTCGGGAAAAAAGAAAGTTTTAAGCATAAAGCAAATTACGGAGAGGCTCCAATGGAGTTTGCTGAAGGGGATATGTGAAAAAGATAGAGCGCAAAAACGTGACGTTGAACGCGTCTTGGACGCGAGTAGGCAATTCCCAATTCACCGTTTCTATTATGGCTGGCCAGATGCAGGTGACAGCAGTTGGCAACAGCCACTGCACAAATTTGCCAGACTGCTCTGGAGGTCGCCTGATGGCAGAAAAAAGTAAGGCGCTGGAAATCGAAAAACAGATTCCGTCGGCTGGGGCAAATGGAACTCCGCTGCCAGCTACCTTCAACCAAGAAAATTTAACTCTTTTTTTTTACTGTTGCTCACTCCCAAATGCACCACGTCTTCTATGCAAACATCAGTATGAGGTGGCAGACGCTACGAAGTGCTACTAATGTGAAACAAAATTATAGCTGTGTACAGTGGCTTTCTTTATGAGTCAGTGCCAAGAAATTAGTTGGTATTAGGTTTTTGAATATATTTTCACCCTTTTCTGCAAATGAATCAAGTTACACTAATTTTGCTTTTAATAACTGCAATGCGGAATGATATCTCCGAGTTATTTACAGCCTTATATAATGTTACAGGGCACTTTTAATGCTGTTTTATAGCTCTTATCACAGTTTCTTACATTGCAAACGAGAAAAATAAAATGAAGCTACAAAGGCTTGTTAGCTCCTACAGTTCTTTTGTTTGTAAGAAAGGCCACCTTGTTTAGTCATTTCTAATTCATAAGCATAAGCTCATACCAGAGCACTGTTAATACTTCTCGCGCACGCTTTGCAATATTTAATGTTACTGAGAAAAGCAAGGAACAGGCGGAAACAATACTTGCTTTAGCGCCCTTAAAAAAGACAATAATTTTTATTTTTAGGATCAGGCTAATTGGAGTAAGATTTATCAGGGTCTCGCACATTCAAATATTTATTACTGCTTCGAGGAGTCTCCTCTAAGTGAGGCCTAAATCGTATATACAAATTTAGGCGAACGAAACCACGCTATTCGGACAAACTTCTCGTAAGTGTAGGTGCACGTATAGTTACACTGGCATTCAAACTCGGAGCGTTAAAATAACCTCCAGAGCTATGAGGTGAAGCTTTAGTAAAACCAACTACACCCTAATGATTTATCTTTTACTTTATTAGTGGTCGTCTGGCAGCTTTATAGCAATTGGTTGCGCAGTGGGATTCCGTTGAAAAAATTTCTCTCAGTGATATGCGCATTACCAATTTAAAACGAGAAACTTCACTAGGACACCGCCTCGAGTGGTGGCGTAACTGAAACCCGTTGTAATCGTTTTACATCTCCGCTAGCCAAGACAAGCTATCTCAAGAGACAGGGACAAGACAGCACTAAAATGATAAGGATAGGCTAAGCTTTGCTTGGTTAGGCGCCCAAAGGTATCGGCGCCATATCACGGCGAGTAAAACCAAGCATGAGAAAAGACAAAAGAGGGCAAAAAAGAAGAGTACTAAAGAAGAGGAGGAGCGTAAAACAAGCAGAAGAATAAAGAAGATAGAAAAAATCTGAAAAAGAAGGAAAATGAAGCGCGGAGAAGAACACGCCAGCCTGAATAAGAGAAAGTAGACGGAGAAGAAATAGAAGGAGAAGAAGGAAAATTGCACTTGCATTTCCCAATTTCATGTGTCATGTCACGAAGGCAAGAACAACAACAAGAAAGGGAAGTAACAACAAGAGACAAACGAAGGCACTCTGGCATTTCGGCCTTGAGAATCATTATGGCCACTTGGTCCTTCTTGGATTTTAGGCACAGTGTTTATGGAAGTAAACACTGTGGGCAGACGACTGACTTTCATAAACATAGTGAGTATTATTAGAAACTTCTCTGTAATAATTCGTTAATTCCCATATTTCCTGAACTTCAGTTCATTACAGCACTACAAAACTACTCAATGGTTTGCCTGTTCACGTGCATGTGAGTCATCAATGGGGGAGCTGCCCTTAAAAGAGCTCAGAGAGCGTGATAATTTTCTGACAATCCCGTCTTCCATGTGGCTTTCACAGATGAACTTTCGTTGCACTGCAGCGCTCGTATATCGCGTAATAAACCAGTACTCGGCGCACGTTGCTTCAAGCATAAAACAAAGGGCTTGAGGCCATCATGTCATCAAGTATGAAATTGCATTTCCCAAACGTGTCAGAACACATGTGAGCATGCCCAATGAAGCCCGAATGACTTGCTGCTCCTCTCTAACCCCCGAATGACATAACCCGGTGCAAACACTTCCTGCCTTCATTGATCCGTATAGTCGTGCCGGAAAACAAAGAGAAAGCATAGCTCAGCCTGCAAGGCCTCCCTGCATCCTAAAGGGTGCCCGGAGGGCACTTCGGACTTTTTTTTTTGTCCGGGCCATCGTCGGTCTTAGCCACACGTGCGCCGAACAGTTCTCATTCTCATAAGACAGACAAGTGCGTAGCGTGGGCCGGGTATGTGTGCCAATAAGACCAGTCTAGCGTGGTGTCCGAGCAGCCGCTGCTGGCTCGAGCGACATGGGGGTCTGCTGACGAAGGAAAAGGCCGCGAACGGCAGGCACTAGCTAGTTCAATATCTCTCTACCCTTCTAGGAAGAAGCAAACACTATATATGGGGGCCTGTCCGTAAGCGCGTCGTTGCAGCTGGGACACCGCGCTCCCCATAGCGACGATGTCAGCCGGATCTTCTTTCGCCCCGGATAATGCCCGTCTTTTTCAAGGCTTTTGTTTCTCGCAGCACGTGTCGCAGATGTCGCTGCTTAATAAAGGTTTCATTCGTTCCATCCGTAATCTCTGGAGATTTCGAAAAACTACCTATTTTGATTGTCTAAGATACGTGTTCCAACCGGGCGAGTCTAAATTTGAAAGGTAAAGGCTTAAACAGTACTTTTTTTAAGAAGCTGAAGTGACATGGGTAGCAATAACGGTGGTTCGTTTCATCTGCGTTGCTATAATTTGCTAATACTGCCATGCATGAGTACAAAATGCGAAGATGCGTGAAAGGTTCTAGTTTCTCCTTGAAGATGGAACGCGTCGTAGTAATGTACCGCACTTTCTTTTTAGGCCTAACTGGGCTATTGACCCTTTCATGCTTGCAAACTAACCCGACTGAAGATGATTGTTTGAGGCCTTCATAACGCTATCGGCAAACAACTTCCGAAATCTTCGGCACGGTGCATGGAGTGTTGCTTGTGCTGACGCTAAAGCGTTTATGACCCCTTTTCGTCCATCGTTCATTACCTATTTTATACGCGGAAAGAATATTTCAAAACGCTATACGTCGAAGCTAAGAGGAAGAAGCTGTATCGCAAAGGCACCTGGAAGCTACCGCAATTCAAAATACACGGAATAGTGAGGAACCGGTTCCTGCTTTTACGGAGAGCACGGACGTCGCTGCGTATTGCGTGGAAGGCGCGGCTGGAGCCTTGCTGGCAACCTTGGCTCCTCAAGCTTCGGTCATGGGCTGCAAGTTGAAATTATTTGTTTTTCACGCGCTGAATAATATGACCTTGACCCGTAAGGCCGCTCCCTTGTAGTCCACCGAAGTTGCGGCGCCTTTGGGGAGCACACAATATACGGTAGCAAAAAGAATATCCAATTACATAGTTGCCAGGAAGAGATTGCGGGATTACAGACATAATGAGCGCAACAAATGTGTAGAGTCATTCGTATGAGCTTGTTTCCTACGTAACCGTCGTCATGAGGGCTGCATTCTACCGCCGAACGATATTTGCGCTTAGGTGCTGCAGGCTTTGCCGTAGTGACAAAGCAAGTTTGCCACGACTATAGCCGTGGAGTGGATGTATGGGTCACTTTTGGAGGGGGTTGTTAGGCGAGGAGTTTAATTTCAACAATGCAATTTTTGGACTTTTTTACTATCAGAAATAATGTTTAGTGGGGGTTCTTCTCAGGAAAAATATCTCGCTTAGCCTTAAATCTATTACTAGATCAGTATTTTATCTTTTAAACACCTACAGTACTCGACGAGCGAAGTGCGTATTTTACTTTGCTGACGGTTAATTTAATGTACGTCGACCAAAATTATCGACGATATTGTGTTGTTTATGTGTATGCTTGATTGTTGATTTTGCTGCAGATGACGGGAATTAAACTCATGTCTAAAGTTCAAGAATAAACAGCTATGCAAATGGAAACACTGTCATCCATCGCGAAATTTAGTCTGTTCCAAAATACATTGCATTTTAATGAGCCTTTAGGCGTGCCTTGCTTTAAATTTGTTTGGAGGGAAGGTGGGAGAGATTCAGTGCTTAAAATGATCTGATGCGCAAAATGTTACATTGAACACGAGTATTCTGAAGCAAGTATCGCTATTTCGTTCTGCGTTGAAAACGGATGCCGTCGTGAAATTTGTTATCTCCGAATTTTGCCGTGGTGATGCGTTAGAGGATGTATGCATTTTGTGGCGCACTGCTTGCAGTCGAGCCATTTCTAAAGTTCTTTAAAATTTTTAATATTACGCTGCGAGCATTCTATTAGAAACCACGCTCTCTTCAATAGAACGAGTAGGCTCCTTCCCCTATTGATGCCTATTTATGGTGCGAATAAAAAACAGACCGTTACAACAATTCGTCGGAACGACAGCCTGTGTAGTTAGCTCGCTTATCATGCTCGTTTATGTTCTGCTCGCTTATCATTTTCCAAGCTGCAGGTTAAACGGCTTGTTTGTTAAAGGAGTTCAGATAAAATCGCAGACTCTGAATCCTTATGTAGAAACAGGTTTTTAAACACCTTCTTGATGTTTCATTTTTAGCTACTGCAGAGTTGCCTTTTTTCAACGCGATTCTGTTCTAATACTGATCACGTTGGTTTGAAAAACAAAGATTTTCACCTGAAACTGCCTGCAATTCTATTCGTATATCATCCTCAAAGCACACCGAACTTCTCGCTACAAACAACAATGAAAGTGCCAGCAAAAGAGGCGGTGAAACTGAAGTCGAAATTTCCGCCGGAAATGAACAGATATGCGGGAAACGACCTTTCCGAGGCGAGATGAATCCTGACCAATGCGGAGAAAGAAAACAAAAAGGACGACAAATAAGCGGGCGAATGCTACCCTAAACACGTACGAGTATATGGCCTCGCGGATAGGGATTCAGTGAGGGCTCATCACACCCTTTGACACGTCCCAGTGACGCCGGCTCCGCAAAGCTTCTCATTCAGGCACCTACTCTCGGCGACGAGACGGAGCGCAATCTTTTTATGTGTTTCAGTGTTGCTTCTTCAGGAACGCAGGTCTTTTCATAGGGGCCGCGTTTTCATCGTAGCTTTTCGCCTTTGCAGCAGAGCTTTGCAAGACACTCCGTCCGCGTTTAGAAGAAGCTTTCGTCTGCGAGTCGCTCTAAATTCGCACTGCTTTAGAGAGGCCATTTCAGAGCCGCGTCTTTCTCCCGACGCTTTAAGACATCTTCGTGCAGTGTTGATGGCACGTCAGGCTCCCGCCAATGGACGCACGAGGTCTAAAAAATCGCCACGTTTTATGGGAAGGAGGCCTGAAACGCTGCAATTGCTTACCTGAAGTGCAAACTTGTGTCTTCGTTTCATGTGCAGCAACTCAGTTCTTTCTCGTTCTGAATATCTGCCTAGCTCCTCATATCACATACCCCCAGCCGCTTCTTGAAATCCTTTGGTCATAAATGGGCCGCAGAAAACTGGCCCCACGATTCATACACGCCGTAACATCGTCCTGCCGCAGTTTCATCCTGAAGTGCGCGCCGTAAACGGCGCAGTAACTCCGGAAGCGTGACCGGTGTAAACCCGAGCGCCTCTCTCAAAACGCAATGAGGCGCTCTGAGTAACCATGATTCGTGATGCTTCATTGTAGATTGAGCGCAACATGGAGAGCGCGTTTTCAGCATGAATTACATTTTAAGACTCGAAAACCGTACAACAGCTCAGCAAGAAGGCCAGTGGCGTCAAAGAAGTTCCCTCTGACACCCGAAGTTCCGCATTGGTGTGCTATAAGAAAGAGACAGGCACATGGTTGGAGCTCTTACATGGGACGATGAGAAGTACCTGCCAACGATGAGTGCTGCTTCTGCCAGGCTGAACTAGTAGTGAAACCTTCCCTTTTAAATTAGGCATATAGTGAAAAATTCCTTGTCAATTCCACTCGAGCATAACAATTTTATGGAAAGAAATTTTTACAGAGCGTGCCAAAAGAAAACGATTGGAGATATTAATACTGCTCTCGTTGAAAGTACGACACCAAAAGAAGAACTCGATCTGACGAAAAAGAAGCGCCGGAGTGTTTTGCATGGCAATTTTATTATACTTATAGCGGAGCAATGCATTTAGTGACGCAGCACCATCAGAATTTTACAGTAACGCTTGAAAGCATACCATTCTGTACTCGGCAAGAGCCATTTTTATTTTATCTGCGTGTGCTTTTTGGAACGCTTTCGAATACAGTTCATGCCCTCCTTTTGAAGTTTTATGTAAATTCAGTGGCTTTAAGGCAACCACACACAGGTTATATAGGAGACGTTGATCGATTCTTTATAGTGCTCCGCGGCAGCTACAGCGAGATTAGCTTTATAACAATGCCAGCTGTTAAGCCTGAGGCTACCATTTCTTGTGGAATGACTTTTGGCTCCATCATCAGCCTTCCGCTAAATGTCTAGAAAAGTACTGACCAGCGTGAAAGAGAGAATTCGCTGGGCGTTCCTCTTTACATCGGTAACAAAGGTAGCTCATTTATTCTGTGGTCTAAGCTGCTTGAGGATAAAAGAAGAATAAATAAAACAGTCCTTGAAGAGCGAGCTGGTGAAAACGGATTCTGTGATGACTATCGCGAATACGACAGCTATCGCGATGCTAACGAAATTCGCACTGAAGCAATGGGATTTCCATCGCGTGGTAATGTACCAAATAAGACGCCTTCTACAGGTGCCACTCATATGTTATGATCATTGGAAGAAAGTTCATTATTATAAGTTCTGCAGGTGACTCTTTGAAAGTTAAAATTATGGTGGAAGGCATTCTGTTCTGCAGAATGACACACTTTAGGAAGGAAAAACTTCTGCGCATTTTTCTTTCACACTATGGTTCATAGAAGTGTGAAATTTTGTTCGCATTTATTGGATATTTTAATGACAGCTATAAGCATAGTTGCAATTCAAGAAGCTGGGAACAAGCTTGTTTTCCTACGTTTACCTACTGACTACTACAATGGGTCCTGTCGCTGGAAACACAACTACTGTGTCATTGCAATACCAGGTGCAGGTTGGAAATCTTCAAACCGAGCCCAGGAAATGTGGGACAAGGCATCTAAGTCGCCGCGGTGGCCCAGCGTTTATGGCGTTCGGCTGCTGACCCGATAGACGCCGGTTCGAACCCGGCCACGGCGGTCGCATTTCGATGAAGGCGAAATGCTGAAGGCCTACGTACTGTGCGATGTCAGCGCACATTAAAGAACCTCAGGTGGTTTAAATTATCCGGAGCCCTCCACTACGTCGTCCTTCATAGCCCGAGTCCCTTTGGGACGTTAAACATTATATTACCAATAGCTTCTATTTTCCACGTCTGCCACCACGTGCACGTGGCGCTGAACACTCAAAGACACCGGTGGAATTTCGAACGTTCGGCGGTACATCTTATTGATTTCCTAAGCTCTCAGAAATAGGTTGTTTGAATGCAGGAAGCATTCTATTGGTAAGATTTTGAAGCGAAAAGGACGCATCGGTAATGATATTCACCATGTTAGCGCAGAATTCCTCACGGCTTTCTAGGATTGTTATAATTACAACTTTGAAACATCCGTATTCAGTTGCGCGGCGTTTGCTACTGACGGCGATGGGGTGCCACTAGTTGCTCAGTTGAGCGCTGGAAATAGCTAATTCTGGAAGGGAATGGTTTGATAATTCAAAAGGCCGCGCTCTTCCATCTGAAGCTGGGCCATCTTGCCTTATAATCAGACAACATGAAACTATGTTTAAACGAGGAGGTGATATTTGTGTACCGCGCAGAAGCGTTGTAGAAAAATTAAGCATGTTCTGGTTGACTGGGAAACTATACATTGAGATGTCAAAGAGAACACAGAGAGTCTTGTAGTAGCTCCTGTTCTGCAGAATATGCGGCGGCGTCGCAGTCGTCAGCGATGTGGGCGAAAACTCCGCTGAGAAGCAAACTTGGTGGGACACTTTGTGGCGTCATCACTACTTTCTTACGGTAGAAGGCGGCAGTTAAAACAATGATCGGTCGCAAGAGTTTTCTCGAGAGCAGTATTCTGGGTCATAGAAGTCCCTCTAGTGGCAGTATATGCAATCTCAGGGTAGTGGTGCATCGCTCAACCAATGCACCACTCTGCCTGAACTCGCATGGGGACTCCCTGGGGTTTGTAAATGTAAAGTTGAGAATGACCAATTCTGCCTATACGGGCATTCACCTATTAACGCTATTGTATCATACCCCTAAAGCAAAGCTTAATTGTTCTTTCTAATTTTACTTTGTGTGACTATATTTGCTACTAGTTTCTAGCAAAAAATTTTTAGAAAGAGATAATTCTGTAAACACTGCTGGATGTTCAAACACTCGAACATTGAGTGGATGAAACATTGATGAGTCTCAGCTCTTTAACGAGCACATTTTGTAGCTTATTTTTTTAGGTGGTAGAGGATAGAAGTTTTCAGCTTCTATAGCCAACAACATGCCAAGAATTTGTCTGTTTTCTAGGTAATTTGAGCCGCCAGTATGCTTAAGCACGTACCCTGTCTTACAGTACACTCCGTGCTGAACACCTGATTTCCAAGAAAGCGTTTCAAAGAACCATTAGACTGTCAACAGACTGAAATCCGTATACAGATACAACCGTTGCTGATTAAAACATAGCCTCAGTTCCAGTGCTAGCTCGCGTGCTTCATCTCTGCAGCATAGAATGAAACAGAATGCTTAAACAAGGGTCCTTTTCTGGTTTAAGTTATTGAAAGGTTGAAAACAACTTATTTAAATGTCACAATTACAGACAACCCGCTAAAATTATTTTTTGTGCAATTGGTGCCTAGTAAACAGCATCTGGTGAGTTCTATTTTTGTTCGCTAATTTTTTTTGTTTTTCCTTACTCGGCTCTGGTCACTCTTTTGCAGGCTCTACAATACCCAGAAGTTGGAAAACCTAGGCGGCCTAAGGCATCTGGCTTCAAACTGAACATTTGTCCAGGTGAGAGTACTGTGCCCTTTTCAGGAGGGCTAATAGATAAAACAGCCTTCACAGGAAAACAAATATTGCAGTGTGGAAATATCTGGATGTGATGAAAAATTGCCTTACGATACAAGACATGAAAATAATAGTTATTTTTATTTAACGTATCTGACTCGAGCAATATTACAGTTGCAATACACATTAATGCACTGAAGACCAGAAGTTCATTAGTCGTATTTCGTTCGTTCTAAGCGCTGTCTACGGCGCCAGTAGGCCTGAAATCAGTGTATTATTTAGAGGTATAGCTCAGGTAAATCAATGCTACTTTTCTACCAGCAGTACTTTGGGCTTGCAATTCTCCTACTCTGAGTTTTGTAACTCAACGCTGGCATGAAAGTTCATAAATAATCACACAATGCAGCGTCTGTTTTTGCAAGTATCGCAAGTGCAGAGCCACGCTGTCAGTAGCCAACTGTTTTCCCTGTCATGCCAGTAACTCGTCTGCAAGCACAAAATGAGTACCGCCTTAAATCGTCTTTCACATATGCTCATGTTCGTCTCTCTGGGTTCTGAAAGTCACTCAAGGTCGCTTCTGCGTGCCTGAAAAGCGAAATAAAATACATGACGGAAAAGCAGAAATATATAAAGGACACCAAATTGTTGTAGTACATTTTAATTCTAAGAAAAAAATTGGCGGGATAATTTCATTCCTTGAATTTACTGTTTCTACCTCATTAATTTTGTAATGTTGTAATATCAGAAACTTGTTCTGAATCTAATGTCCTTATTTTTGAGCCCCATCGGGAGGCACACTCATGTTCACAAAAGATGGCTTTCGGATTATTTTACTTAGTAGGTGGCAGGAAGTGCAACATACGAAGCATAGCAAAATTTTAGCCTTCGCAGAGCAATGTTTTCGAGCCATTTGTCGAGTCAGTGCAGAGGAAGCAGTGTTCGAAAAGACGTGGTCGAAGGTCTTTTTTAAATATTTGTTTATATTATGCGCATTACTGGAAATGTGCGTCAAATATTCTTGATCTACATCCTTAAGTGTGAAGGACCTCTTGTCTGCGATTTATTTTTGAGAACTCCTTAGCGGTCAATACCATGCAGCGGTGGTGCGTTTGGCATATAAAGAGAAAGTAAAAAAATTGATAACAACGCATAAGTAAGCATCCCCAAAAAGTTCTTTGGGAGGAAATAAAACGTACAATACCTTGGCGTTGAAAGGAAAGTGAAGTATAAGCACTTGTTACGTCTCGCCTACCTACGACGCGCGGTATAGCCGGCGCGGATGCAACGGACGCCGCGGCTTCGTTCATCGCCGCCGCGACGCCTCCCGCCAAGCGCGTCCAGGCATGTTTCAGTGCCACGTGTCGTCGTGCGTGCGTGTGTGTGTGTGTGCTTGTTTTGCCCACGCTTGTCAAAGCGCGGCAGCCGGGGAGAGGAGCTCCTCAACTGGGAGGCGAGGAGGTCTGACCGGCGCCGGCCTGGCGGACGCGCCCGTCACGCCTGAACATGTTCAAGCGTCGCCGTATCGGATGACTCTTCCCAAGCCGTTCCCTCTTGCCCTCGACTCCGAGGGTATAAAAAAAGACAGCTGCGCCGGACGCGAGAGAGACTTCGATTCCTTCCTTCGAGTAACGTGGTCGCCCTGACCGGCTGCTCTTTTGCGATGCCAGAATAAACAAGTTGTTCTGTTGCCAGTCGAGTCATCCTTTGCCGGGACCTTCGGATGTTTCCAGCTTTGCCCCAGGCCGCCAGGCCAACGCTACCCTTGGGGCTTACAACCCAAATGCAACAACTGGTTGCCAGCGGTGAGATCCCGACAACGGAGGCCAGCAGCGAAGATATGCGGTCAACTGTATGCTGAGCAGCACAACGACCATCCGGGAGCAGTGCAACGAGCCCTGTGTGATGACTGGTTGCCTGCAGCGGAACGACTGCGCTGAATTCGTGGCTGCGAGGTTTGGTGAGTGCGGGACTTTCTTCTTCTGAGTTTTGCCAGGCTTTTGTTAGTGTCAGAAACAGAGCTGGTAATTGTGGTTGTCGTTGCTGCCGGGTTAGTTTGCGGCAAGACAATAGTAGGCAGTAGAGAAAGCAGCATTCGGAGCAGCCATGGATTTGAAGTCGTTGCGCAAACCGAAATTGCTGGAGCTTGCAAGAGAGTTGGGTCTTGATGTCTCAGACAAACTCAGAAAACCAGAACTGCTAAGGGCGATTCTTGAGTTGGAGGCTGAGGATGACGAGCTGTCGGAATGCCTTGAGACCATTGAGGAGAGGGAACAAAAAGAGAAAGAGGAGCGCGAACGTAAAGAACAAAAAGAGAAAGAGGAGCGCGAACGTAAAGAACAAAAAGAGAAAGACGAGCGCGAACGTAAAGAACAAAAAGAGAAAGAGGAGCGCGAACGGAAAGAACAAAAAGAGAAAGAGGAGCGCGAACGTAAAGAGCAAAAAGAGAAAGAAGAGCGCGACCACGCTTTAGAAATGAAGCGTCTCGAGGTAGAGATGGAACGCGCTCGTAATGGAAGTCAGGCACACGGTGCAGGAGAACGGGTATCGTTCAAAATGACTGACCTGATGCGGCCGTTTAAGCTTGGAGAGGACATTGGTTTGTTCCTGGTTAACTTTGAGCGAACGTGCGAGAAGCAGGGGTTCTCTCGGGAAACGTGGCCACAGCGCTTGCTCACTTTGTTACCCGGCGAGGCGGCCGACGTAGTCGCTCGCTTGAAGAGAGAGGAGGCAGAGGATTTCGACCAAGTGAAATCGAGTCTGCTAAAAAAGTACAGGCTGTCAGCGGAGGCGTTCCGTCGGAAGTTTCGGGAAAATGAAAAAGGCAGAAATGAGTCATATACAGAGTTTGCCTACAGGCTTATGTCAAACATGCAGGAGTGGCTCAAAGAAGAGAAAGCGTTTGGTGACCACGAGAAAATTCTGCAGTGTTTCGGGCTGGAACAGTTTTATAGTCGGTTACCTGAGAACGTGCGGTACTGGGTCTTGGATAGGCCAGACGTTAGTACAGTGGCTAAAGCCGCCGAGCTAGCCGAGGAGTTTGTGACGCGTCGGGCTCGCGGAGCTAAGGACGGTCAAAAGGGTGAATTTGGCTCCAAGTCTGAGAGGCCGAAGTTCACACCCATGAGAGCAAGGGGGGACACGCGTAGTGCGGATGCGAGTGAAAGCAGTCCGACCGAACGTAAGGAGACGACGGCAGCCGAAGCCGAACGCAGAAAGCGGTTCGAGAGGAGGCAAGCGCGCGTGTGTTATACGTGCCAGAAGCCGGGTCACTTTTCGGCGCAGTGTCCAGAAACAAAAAGAGAAGTCGTGTGTTTGTCATTATGTAGCACTGACGAGAACATGAAGCTTCTCGAGCCTTACATGCGAGACTTCCTCGTGAACGGGAAAGAGTGCCGAGTGCTTCGTGATTCCGCAGCTACAATGGATGTAGTTCACCCCTCTTACGTAGAACCCGATATGTTCACGGGCGAGTGCGCATGGATCAAGCAAGCCGTGGAAGCTCACAGCGTGTGTCTGCCCGTAGCAAAAGTGCTCATTGAAGGACCTTTCGGAGCAATTGAGACGGAGGCAGCAGTGTCATCTATGCTGCCCCCCCAGTACCCGTACCTATTTTCGAACCGGTCCGATCACCTCCTGCGCGAGAAGGGTCTTTTGTTTGGTGAGGCTAGCGTTCAGGCCTTAACCAGATCGAGAGTTCGGGAGCTCGCTGCAAAGGCGGTAGTTGCGGGGCCGACGTTGTCGAGCAATGAAAAAGGGTCGGAGGCGCAGCAAGCTGATATTCTGAGCACGTCAGAACTGGATAAAATTGAGCCTGTAGCGTTGAAGGCACCAGGTACTGGAGAGGAAATGCCCGACAAGGGAAAGTTAGAAGAGCTTCCGGTCGAGCTTCCGGGACTAGGCTCAGTGACGAACAGGGAAGACACTGATCAGGTCATTAGTGACTTAATCATTAAAGCACCGCTGTCGCCTGAGCAGAAAACCGAACTACACCAACTCTTACAAGAGTTTCAAGGTCAGTTCTCTGAGAGGCCTGGTAGGACTTCTGTCCTTACTCATGATATAGAACTTACCTCGCCAGAGCCAGTACGATCCAAGGCGTACCGGGTGTCACCCCGCCAGCGCGATATTATGGAGGCTGAGGTAAAGAAAATGCTACAGCTCGATGTTATTGAGGCGGGTGAGAGTGATTATACCTCCCCTTTGATTTTAGTTGAGGTACCGGGCAAGGAACCTCGTCCTTGCGTCGACTACCGCAGGCTTAATTCTATCACTAAGGATCAAATTTATCCGATCCCTAACATCGAGGAGCGCCTTGAGAAAGTTAGTAGCGCTCAGTTTATTTCCACCCTAGATCTTGTCAGGGGTTATTGGCAGGTTCCACTTACAGAAGAGGCTAGTAGGTATGCGGCGTTCATTTCACCAATGGGAACATTCCGTCCTAAAGTTTTGAGTTTTGGTTTGAAGAACGCGCCATACTGCTTTTCAAGCCTCATGGACAAAGTGTTGCGGGGACAGGAAGAATTTGCTTTACCGTATTTAGACGACGTAGCGATATTCTCCGCATCCTGGTCTGAGCATATGGCACACTTGCGGGCAGTGCTAACCCGCCTGCGCGAAGCGGGCTTGACAGTCAAGGCTCCCAAGTGCCAATTAGCACAGGCAGAGGTTGTCTACCTCGGTCACGTGATTGGACAGGGTCGTCGCCGCCCCTCTGAAATAAAGGTGGCCGCTGTGCGAGACTTCCCGCAACCGCGCACGAAGACCGATATTCGGTCGTTCTTGGGTGTCGCCGGCTACTATCAGAGGTACATCCCCAGGTACTCCGATATCGCGGCTCCCCTGACGGATGCTCTAAGAAAAACAGAGCCCCAAACAGTCGTCTGGAGCGAGACAAAGGAGAGAGCTTTTAGCGCCCTAAAGAGCGCCCTAACAAGCCAGCCTGTGCTACGATCGCCAGACTATACCAAAGGGTTCGTTGTTCAGTGCGATGCTAGTGAGCGAGGCATGGGCGTTGTACTGTGCCAAAGGGACAATGGAGAAGTGGAACACCCCGTCCTGTATGCTAGTCGTAAGCTGACCTGTCGTGAGCAGGCGTACAGCGCCACCGAGAAAGAGTGTGCGTGTCTCGTGTGGGCCGTTCAGAAATTGTCATGCTACCTAGCCGGCTCGAGGTTTATCATTGAGACGGATCACTGCCCTCTCCAATGGCTGCAGAACATCTCTCCCAAAAATGGCCGCCTCCTGCGCTGGAGCCTCGCTTTGCAACAATATTCCTTTGAGGTGCGTTACAAAAAGGGGAGTCTCAACGGTAACGCCGATGGCTTAAGTCGAAGCCCCTAACGTAGGAATCCGCCTCAAAGTTGTTGGTTACTGATGTTTTCTTCCTGAGGCAGGATTTTTAACATATTGCTTTTGTTTAGTGTTTCAAAGTGATTATGTGCTTTCTAGTGCAATTTTCCAATTTGTGGACGCGTTCTGAGTGCTGCTTGACTACTGTAAGGAACTAGGCAGTAGTATAAAAGGGGAAAGAGCCTGGCAGAGCTTAGTGAGGGTTGTCTCGTGCTTGCTGACTGAGCGGTTGCGTTTCGGCGTAGTTCTAACGCTTGCTGGGAACGAGCACAAAAATGGCAACTCTCCCGAAGTGACTTTACAGTGTCCTAGGTGATCCTGAACCCGAGAACGAGGCCTTCTCTGTGCGCTGCGCTCAAGCAACGTCGAGGGACGATCGGTTTCGATTGCGAGCATCATCGAGCGACATCCCTCTGGACAGCGGATGCAGTCCCCTGACCATCGGGATCTCCTTCTCCCGGCGGGGCGGTCTGTTACGTCTCGCCTACCTACGACGCGCGGTATAGCCGGCGCGGATGCAACGGACGCCGCGGCTTCGTTCATCGCCGCCGCGACGCCTCCCGCCAAGCGCGTCCAGGCATGTTTCAGTGCCACGTGTCGTCGTGCGTGCGTGTGTGTGTGTGTGCTTGTTTTGCCCACGCTTGTCAAAGCGCGGCAGCCGGGGAGAGGAGCTCCTCAACTGGGAGGCGAGGAGGTCTGACCGGCGCCGGCCTGGCGGACGCGCCCGTCACGCCTGAACATGTTCAAGCGTCGCCGTATCGGATGACTCTTCCCAAGCCGTTCCCTCTTGCCCTCGACTCCGAGGGTATAAAAAAAGACAGCTGCGCCGGACGCGAGAGAGACTTCGATTCCTTCCTTCGAGTAACGTGGTCGCCCTGACCGGCTGCTCTTTTGCGATGCCAGAATAAACAAGTTGTTCTGTTGCCAGTCGAGTCATCCTTTGCCGGGACCTTCGGATGTTTCCAGCTTTGCCCCAGGCCGCCAGGCCAACGCTACCCTTGGGGCTTACAACCCAAATGCAACACACTGCAGTTCGATAAAAATGGTCTCGGAGAAAAAATAAAGCTACACCCAAGCACACAGCGTCACCAAAGGGCCATTCCTTCTGATGTACAGGCCTCCGGGGCAGGTGTGGACCATTTTGGCTGTCGTGTGGATCCCGGGTGTTTACGGCCCTGGTGCTCTTATAGGCCTGCTTCCACTGCTTTCTGTATTATATTTTTTTCGCTTCTTTTGTCACATCGTTCTTATTGGCCCATCCCCAACAGTCTGACCTGCTTCTAAAAGACGTCCTCCTTTTATCACCACCCCTTACGCTGCATTATGCAGTTTGCTCGAGCCTTCTGGCTTCGGGACCCTCGAGGATTGCACGTGAAAATAGAAAGGACACAAAACACACAGTCCCACGTGTGCAGTCTATAAAAATACTCGTAAACAAACTGACTTTTAGCATTTCGTCCTTTTGTGGAACTAAGTCGATCAATATATGCACACCCTTCACACCCGCTTCTTTTCACATTCTTCAGGAGGCCTGGCGTAGGGCACAGCGACCTCCGACTTGAATCATACAACCATAGCTCTTTCTACATGAACGCTGCACGTATGCAACGTTCGTTTCAAATATTTAGAAGAGCGTTAGGTGTTGATGAAATGTTCACCACATAACGTTCTTGGTTATGACAAGAAAAATACCTAGGGTAATGGTAGCAGCAAATTCGCCAAATAAAAAAAATATGGTGAAGCTTCATGATCTAAACGAAACCTTGGTACGAACCAAAGGCTGCCTTATAAGTTTCATCACATGCCGCTACATCACCACACGACCCGTGGCCACTATTTCGCCACATGACCCACATGCCGGAAAAGTTCGCTACAGAGTTTCACTCCTTTTCATTCCGTATTATACGCTGGAAGCGAGTATCCGCGAGAGTAGCCTTACTCATGCCCCAGGTGGAGATGGTGGCAAGCTTTGCCGAAAAATTTATTTAAAAAATGGACGGTTCCTGATCATATCCTGGAAGAGAGCAGCGGCGAGAGTTTATGCGCAGAACGATTTGCAGTACGCTCTGGTGCGCAACCTATAGACTTCGATCGTTTTTCCACCAAAAATACATGCAGTAACTGAAGCACGGCACTAAAGTTAGGCTAGGCGACACTTTGAATCGGCATTATGACACTCCCCTATCAAGGTAAAATTTGTCGTGGTCGCTTATGAGTAAGGGATATTAGAGAGTTTTAGAATTGGGGACCCAAGACTGTGGGGCCCCAAGACGCGTTGCGTAGTTGCTCTTGGGTTTAGAGGAGCAGCAGAGTTTGAGAATTGGGTCAAACGCAGACAGCGTTGGGTCGAGCGCTCGTTACGCCACAGTGGTGAATATAAGAAAGTGCTTGAAAGCAACAACAAAAAAAGCTTTTCTTGCAAGTGAAAACGAACAGAATGCATCTTCGACCAAGAAGAGCTAACAATAAAATCTGAAACGTAATAGTTTTGTTAGTACTACAAATTAAGTAAACTATTTTAAGTCAAGTGAAGCCAATCGCAGCCGAGTGCTCTTAAATGGTGTTTTGGGAGCGCGCGTACGTATATAGCTCTCGGAGCAGTCATGTTTCCAGCCCGAGAGATAACGGCTTTGGATGGCTGCGGCTCGAACGGCTCTCCTGGCTATCTCGCGATTTCTCGTCACTCGCGAGGGTGACCAAAGGCGGCTTGGGGGCCCACGCTAGTTTTCAATTTTTGGGTCTTGGGTTAATGCGAACGCAAGAGCCCAAGACTGGCTTGGGTTCTGCGCATGCGCACTTGCGGCCGGCAATTCTCTTGGGGGCCCCAAGCGGCTTGGAACCCCAATTCTAAAACTCTCTATTAACATGGGAACAATTTTAGCTACAGCCATATCAGTCTCTTCTAATGCACTCGACATCTGAAAACGAAGACGCAGGTTGATATCGCCACCATGGCAGCTGCTTTTTCATGTAGACAGGTTATAAAATAGATCCGTATCCTGCGCTATGCCTGTGTGCGTCGATGAATGCCAGGGGGTGGAATCTAATAGAAGTTATCCAAAACAGCGCTTAAAAAAAGGAACTGAAGAATAGCAGCCGTATACGCGCGCGCCCGTAGCGCTGAACTCAATTACTTGTTATTCACGAAAAATTTCAAAGTAATACAGTTCAGATAAAACAGTTGGCTATCAGTCCCGTTACATGTTCTGTCGTTACCCTCATCTTCCCCCACCTAAAAATGCCGCTTCTTTTTGTAGAAGCGATAAGGACGTGCTGCTCACGCACCTGTCTTCAAATCAAAGATTGCTCTCGCCTCATTGACTTCCCGTGCTGTTTGATATCGGTTTCGGTCAGTTATAACTCTATCTTGATGACATCGTTAACATTTGTACTCCCGAAAAATGCATGACACACCTCCTATTCTTTTCAACTGATTAAGTTCCTCTTGGGTTCGCTGATTCGATAATCTAAACATGGGGCCTTTTGACCAACATGAATTTTCTCGCATGTCAGCGGAATACGGTACACAACATCTTCTGCGCATGTGACCATTAGTGCATTGTGTTTCTTCTTGCAGCCTTGGGGGGTTCTTTGGTGTAAAACATTGTCATTTTACATATTTCTGACAATTTTTCAAGTGTCGAGAAAAGCACATTTGTTTTATGCGATAGGCAATTTTCTTCAAATTGTGGGTTATTTTATGCATGTATGAAATCAACACAATTTCTTACATTCCTCTAGCTAACTCTTTAATGGTTATTTTCTTTCCCTACCGTCAAGATACTTGACAAATCCTGCCACCGAGACCAGTGCAAGGGAGGCGCCCAGCGTCTATCTGCCTTTCCTCTTGCTGCCTAAAACTTTCGTTTTCCTCCTTAGTAGTTCAGCCTGGGCTCGCGGTTGTGGCCCACACTATATTATGTAGCTTTGAGTCTTTACTCTTACGCGCATCGAAACTAAGTTCGCCACTTCCTTCGCATCAAGATCTAATGGGCTGTGGCACCACTGTCTCAGTCGCAACTTCGATTTATTTTTTCGTGCCTATTATGAACGGTTGTCAGACCACAATATTGTGTGTTTCAAGTTGTTCAATACAGATTTTTCTTTCAAAGGCAATAAGAGATACAACAATGCAATTTGTGCAGGTAGATTCTGCAGCATGGCGGATATTACTTAGCTTATCAAGATTTATGTTTACCCGATAAATAACTAAATTTAACCAATCACTTCTTTACGTTTTGCTTCACAGGGGGTAAAATTATATTGAGAAACTGAAGCCCGTCAACATCGAAGCTTACCTCAGTTTTTAAAGTTTCTTAATCAGCAAAGTAATTCGAAATATCGAATGCCAAAAACATGGAATTGAAGGCTGGTTTTGTCGGCTCTTCCGCGTTGTTCCTTTATAAAGTGTCGCCGCTCGCATTTCTAATGCAGCAGATACTGACCCCATTTGTGTAATTCAGCGTGTAGAAGCATTTAAAGTGATATTCACGGCAATACTAGCCGCAGCGAGACAATTTTATAAACGCGCAATGCGGAGAAGCCGACTCAACTAGCTTTAAGTACTTATTTTTGACGTTCAATATTTCGAACCATATTGCCGATTAAGAAAATGAGCTCACCTTGGATGTTGCCTGCTTTGAATTTCGCATTATAATCGTTAGAAAAGTTAATTAGGCAAATTCTATTATTTAATCGTTTTATCATCGAGTTCTTTAAGGCGCATAATGTGCGTCATGCTTTAGATTTCACCTGCACAAGCCGAAGTGACGTACCTCTCACGGCTTTTCAAAGAAAAATCTGTATTGAATAATAAGAAACACCCACTATAAGAATATGCCACGCGTTCATTATTTCAATTGCGATCGGAAAAGATGTGAAAGAATGACGGGCATGTTTCATTCTTTCCTGGCAACATTGTAATTCGAAAACCAGCTAGAATTAAGAACCCCTCGAAGCCAACCCTTTTCCTCCAAAATCAAAGCACAGGAACTCTGCTGTGTGTATTCAAGAAGTAATTATTGAGTTGTTTCTTTAAAAAACCTTGCGTGCTTCAACGTCTAGATGAGTGTGCGGCGTGTCAAACGTAGTCAAAAATTTGTTCTTAGTAATGAAATAAGTTCCAAGTCAGTGAGGGGAAGATTATGCATAGGTTATATAAAGCAGATACACAAAATGGAAGGACATATACTCGTCACTTTTAGAAGGTTTTCTTCTTGAAATTTCAACAGTACTTTTCCTGGATTTACAAACCAACTAGCACAATTTTATACATGACTCTACCGTATGCAATCATGCTAAGTTAGCAGCATTTTTTTCATCTAAAGAAATCAATTAAAGCAATATGTCATTACTGCTCCCTGTATTGCGTGAAGGATACTCGCCCAGAAGTTCGAGGAAGTTGACATACCTTTTGTTTACATCTGCTCAGCGCAAATGATTATTGAAATTGCGCTGATATTTATACTTTTCTAGCGAAAATAGTGAGAGAACAACAGTAAAATAAATTAGAAGAATTCAGTGCTTGACCCAGTGCAGTTCACTCCTTGGTAGTGAACAAATGGTCCTCTCTCCTTAAAGATAACCTTACGTAAAATGTCACGTTTTTTAGCAAAAACAAGCAATTCGCTCGACGTTGAATTTGCGACGAGACATGCAGAATTTTGCAGCGTCCTGCAATGGCATCGCATAACCTACTAGAGATACGTTAAAGTGTATGTGCACTTCAGGCAAGATGCCTGCTCTGAAATTCGCACATTTTAAATTTTGACCTAACCAGCGCAAACTATTCCTGCTCTGGACCGCATCTGAGAGGGACGCCACTGCGTTGCTCCTGAAACAACTCGTGATACTCAACTGAACCGCTGCGTTGGGAAGCAGAAGCTAGATGATAAGGTAGGAGGGTTTTTCTGCTAAAGAGTCGTCCTGGGAAGGTTTTATACCCCCCCCCCCCCCACCTACGCTGTCAGAGTGCCAGCTACAGTGTCGCACCTGTCATTGGTGGTACACAGAAGAGCCAGCTGCGACCTGCCACCTACCACGATTGGCAGGTGACACAAGTGGAGGGAGAAAAATCCTCCTCCCCATCATACGAGATAGGTGGGTGAGGGTGTCGTTGTTACAATGTTTCAAGCGATCGTTTAGCCACAACCAGGAGTGACATTCTTTAGCTAAAATAAACAATACTATATCTTGTACTAACTGCAAAAAATGATCGTATCCTCTCAAAGCAAAGCTTCATGTGTCTTAACCACGAAGATGCTTGCATACTGGCTTTCTTGTGCGCCATCTCAGGACTGCCAGTAGGACTTTTGTTTTTAAGGAACACTTACACGTTTGTGTTTGAAGATACCAGTTTGTTAATTTTTGAGCAAAAGAGTGCTCTTAGCATGGACAGAAGACTGGTCACAGCTCTATGAAAATCTCCTTCAATGTGAAAAAATGCAAATAAAATGGCTAAAACTCACAGATGCCAAAAAGTAATACGCTATATGCATCGGCTTCTATCAAGGCAGGTAGTATTTGAATGCGAAGAAATATGATTTACAGCCGCTCACCACTCAAGTCATAAATAACTTTTCGGAACCTACGTTGTTCCCTTGATAGTAATGACACGGACAGAATGATTTCGCGAAAATTTGAAGGCGATGTTAGTGACGCAATGAGTGTATGCAGATTAAAGGCCGCCATTCTTCCGTGTGATGCGTGTTCTCAGGCGATGCTTGGATGAAGAATGATTTAAGCCGAAGCAGCGTTAAACGATTTCGTTCCTTGGCTACATTATCCGCTTTGTCCAGCCATTATGATGTCCTGCAAGCGCACTTAATGAGTGATCCTTGTTTCTGACGTCGCGCTCGTCTTGTTGAGCCGTCGCGTCAGCCGCTTCTTCGCGACCAGATAGAACTGCCACAACAGACACAGCGCATCCTGTAAACAACTCCACAGAAGTTTATATCAGGCAGACGTCCTTGACATTGACAACCATGTTCTGTGGCTTGCTCGAAGTCACGTATCCAATGCTTAAGTGATACTTTGCAAACGCGTAGAAGGGAACTTGGACATATGGAATGCGAGCGCTGGCAAAGACAAAATATTTGATTCACTCTCTTCAGTTGTAAGACTAGCTTATGATTTCTTACTACAACATTATCAGGGTATCTTTTTGCCCTATGTAATGGCCGTACAATTTCGAGCTCAGATTGCTGTTGATCTTTTTCAGCACATATCAACGAGGTGCGATCTATGTTAATTCATTGTACGAAATAACAGGAAAAGAGTCGTGCTCTCATCTTGTGCTAGAGGCTTGGGACAGCGTACAAAGACCACGTGCTCTTTCCTTCTTTTCTATTTGTGGGCGCACGAGATTTCCGACTGCTAATTTCCCTGGAGGCGCCGAATGATCGACGGCTACGGCACTGGCCTCCCGTATTGTTGTCGCACGAGTGTGGCCACATGTTGTCAGTAGAGGTTCGGGTCGGTGCGTCTGCTCTGCGCGTTATTCCTTTGCGATGCGTCACGCAATATTGGTTCTGCACTCAGAACGGCGGGAATACTTGCGGAAGTGCCAATTTTGGCGCTCTCCTAGCGGCTCCGGGATTTCTTTTGGCTTAGTAACGCTGGTCTCTCCTTCGCTGCAGTGGTAGCCTTTTCACGCGCGATTCTAGCAGGCGCTGAGCCAATAGAAAAGCGGGTAGGAACAAGTACAGAGGTACGTACTTTTGACGAATGCTCAAAATATGAGCGTTAATGTCGAACAGGCTTGCCCGTTATTTGGGCAGTGCTCGAGGAAATTACTGAAAATATCGAAAAAAAAATTTTACGCTTCTGCTTTCATCACGCGCTCTTCATTTATTCGATACCAATAAATTGTTGTCTTCGATAAGATTCGGAGAAAAAAAGGAGTGGTATTTTCTAATGTATCGAGCCACAATAGCCAACCGCTATGTCTCCAAAATTTCGCGCACATCTAAAGAGGTCAACACGCCGGAAAGCATGCACGAAAACAAATGGGCGTGCAGGTAAGAGTGTACTGAACGCACAAAGTTAAGCTTGTAGTGCATAGAAGCAAAATTGCCCCTTCGGTTCGCGTTTATTCTTACCTTAACGGCTTATTTCTAATAGGCAAAGGATGCCCCAACATCTCCGAGGAAACAACCACGGACGATCCAGATAGCTCTTGTAGTGAACAGCCACTTCTGGTGCTGACAAGTGTAGAAAGACGTCCCAATGTGCGGGAAAAGGCTCAGAGTAGGATTCTTGCCCACGCGACAAACGTGCGGCACGATATTTATGGTCTTTATATGTCTACGCAGCGCTTCTAGCCGCGTTTCTCTTTTTCACTCTTACTTGCATGCGTAAGGCCACTGCTGTTTCTAAACTGCGGTTTCAAATTGAGCCAGGAACTTAATACGGCAAATTGGGGAAATACAATGGAATGTTTCTTTTTTTTCGAACAAAAAGTTGGGGATTACCGTGCTGAAAGAGTGCCATCTCTCACGAGCTCTAGAATTACCATCAGTCGTTTGATGAAAATATTATTATTAAACTAGACCTGTTTTGGTCATTAAAGCACACCACAATCAGAGTTAAAGCTATCTGCAGGAGTTTTCTTTATCCACTATTAAAATACACAGCAGCAAACTCTGGTAGCAGAATACTCATTGCCCCTTTCGTATTTTTTGCCCTTACCGCAATGCCTTCATTCGCGCTCTTTTGTCTTTTTATGAACAGCTTCTGGCTAGTCGCGAAGGCATTAATTTAACTAGAGACTGTTTTTACTACTGCAAGGCAAGACTGCAGTTGAGGGTGCTTTCTGGCATACACGCTTTTTAACCCATAGTGCGAGGGCTCAGATTGCGCAAGGATAGGAATGAAGGCAAACTTTTCCATCTCACTGAAAAGTTAATGCCGAGTATCAAATGCACAAAATCAAAATTTCAAAAGCTTTCTTCGATCTTCTCTTTTGGAATAGCTATGTTGATTGCTAGCATTAAAAGGGATCGTTTACTTTACACAACTTTCGCATCTTCCTCTGCACAATTTTTCTTTTTATCCCCAGAACTTGTCCTAATGATACTATATACTTGAGTCGTCCATTAAATAAGCATACAACACGGCGGTACCAAATGCAGGCAGTAATTTCAGTTCTTCGGCGACTTGGGTAATTGCACCACGGCGTTATTTCAGTACCCACCCACTTTTAACACCTCTTTCTGCTGTCACCTCGCTTTTCTGGTGAATGTCTACCAGAAAATTTAAATATCGTCGCATCAACTATGATGTGTTCACAGAAAGCTCATTTCGTTCAAGACCCAAGAGTGTAACCCCGTTGAGTTGTAAGCCGGAGGACGGCGGTTCCTTGCGAGGCTCGAAAAACTAAACTTTTGAAGCAAATATTATGAGCAGGAGGAGACTGCGCAGAAGGAGATTCACGCTGGCTGGAAGCAAGTGTGGAAACCGCGGTGACTGTTCGCAGTGCATGTAAGCGATGACTCCTACCGTCGTCGAATGCCTACTCCTCATCAGTCCTGTCTTGTTGCCAGGCAGCGATGTGGCGAAGTCGCCAGTGATTGCGTGCGGGCCCACCCAATGAAGCCAAGCAGTCGCTGCCCACCACGATAAAGAAAAAAAAGAGAATATAAAGTCAAACGGCGATCAGACTATCCTTCGTCCCTGTCGATGCATACTCGCTGTTTTATTTGTCTTTGCTCCATTTCGCCGTCCATTACCCGCCAGGGACGTGAAATGAGGTTTCGACTGTTCCCTGGCGAAAGGTTGCTAATGCCCTTTTTTCTTACGCTCAGGCCTCACTCCACGACAACACCGCGCAGCCCGCATAAAAGGAACCGGAAAGTAGGAACAAGAGAATGATTCCTGGAGGGAGCCGTGCGACTTGCAGCATCCTTTTTTTTATTATTTTACTGGGGCTAGAGACACTCAGACTGGTGCACCGCGGGTACCAAATTGCAACGTGCTTTCTTCGCGCCAGATGGAGCGCCCTCAAACCGAGCCAGGCGTAAATAAATAGGCTGGTCCCTTTTGTCGCGTCGATGCTGACAACTTTTCTCTGCTAGTTTTTGGACGCGTGTAAGTTATGGGATACTTCACCAAACGATAGTGGAGTAGCCTTCTGCGGCCCGCTGCAGACGACATTCAAGGTGGAAGGCTGCCGTTATGGCAGGTCGGCAGAAACTCTAGACCTCTAGCGTGACAAAACCTGGAGACGGCAGACCTTCGAATCCTTATAGCTTTGCGTGGTGGACGGGGTTCTTGCTAATGCGCTCTGCAGCACACTGCACCCTCCCTGACTACGCATTTCTCGGTCGCCTCTGAACACGCTGGTGCCTGAGTACTATATTATTTATTTCTGCTTTTAGCTGCCACCATATTTCTCCATTCAGAAGCAGTTACACGCTAATTGGCATTCAAGGCGCAGTTCTCCTGTGTCGTTATCATGGCTAGTGATCCGATGTTTAGCATGGAGATTTATGCCTTTCACACTGCAGGCAATAAACTAAGAACAAAATCCTGATGAACGGCATCTATATCTTTTCCTTCATGTTAATTTGAGGCGGAGTAAGGAAACGCTCATTATTCGCAATTCATACATTTCGTACGTTTTTATCGTGATTTTTAACTTACCTTTCTGTAGATGTATTTACGTACAGTTCATAGTAAATATTGTTTATTTTGTCACTTTCAATTGAACAAATGACTTTCCGCACCGCTTACGCACTGGTGTGCTTTTCTGTGGCATCGCATCGTCAGCATGCAAAATACAGTTTTTCTCTTGGTATTTTTTGTGAAACCAAAACGTTGGCATCAAAATATTCAGAACACTTAATACTACAAAACAGAAGTGTCAGGTTTCAGTGATCACTCTGCAAAAAAGGAAACATTTTACCAACACTCGAAGTAAATGAGCAGTGTAATGCATTGTAACACAACAGCACACAGCTTATGAAATAGTATGATCATATTCTTAATTTCTGAAGCGAACAGCCTTTACAATTTGTTTCACGTTTTCTTTTTTGAAGTGAAGTCGATATTGCCATCGTCAGTGTTCGAGGATGAAAGATTCCACATTTTTTAGCGTATTTAGGATACGCGTTTTTTCACTCGTGAAATAGTTTCATCCGAGTGCCTCACCAAAAAAAATTGTGCTCCCTGCACAGAAAAAAAGCGCTTCATGCGATGAGGAAACAAAATTTTTCCGCACGCTTCTCGTGGATAGACAGATCTGGATGTGTGCAGTAATGTAAGTTATCTACAATTCACTGGGTGCAGAAGTGCTGAGTGCTGTTGCAAATCAACATACCCTGCTTGGAACGGGCAGTGGGGTCTGTTAGAGATTCGTCATATCTCTTTGTAGGACAATTTTACTTCCTACAAATATCTTCAATACAATGACCTATATGAGAGCTTGTAAAGGGACTAGCTGTTTCGCCGTTATGTTCATTATTTTGTTATAAACCGTTTGATTATAGCCAGCTCTGACTTTAGTAGAAACTGCCATGGTATGGATTAAATGTGATCCAAAATAAATGAACGAAAAGCATTCAAAACATTTTGCTTCAAACTTGTTACCTGAAAAAGGTAGTTTATTATGAATTCGCCTTCTTATAGAGTGTCTGACTGCTGCATCTGCATTACTGAGTAAAGTGAAGCCACATTTCACGCAAAGGCCCTTAACAGGGCTATGTTAAGTGATTATGGTCGTTATGCTCAAGATTTTAATTTGATATAAACATCCATTTAACCTCACGCGCGCAAACAATTAGCGCTGCATGATACTCACGAAAAGAGCTGAATTAGAACGTCTAGGTATAAGATGATACGAAAAGAGTGACTATTTACATACGGCAAAGCATGCTTCTTTTACATTGACGAAAATTTCAAATTTTAACCAGGAAAGATCACGTAAAAAGTCACTGAAACGTTTTCAGAACGTGTTGTGCGCGTATGAAGACCCTTTAATTGAGTAGAGTTACCCAGAAATGAATAATATATTTGCGCCCAGACCACATTATTATTCGATACCCCTGCGCCTCAAGCAAAAATCACAAGACCATTGGGGCGTTCTCTTCTTTCCCATGTTGACACAGGCTTGCTATGCTCACCTTATTATTAGCGTCTCTCCTGGGGTCACCACTGAGGTCAGCGCAACCGGGTGTCCTCTGGGGAAGAACCAAAACGTATAAACAGCGCGAATGTAAATAAAATAACTGGCGCATATTGATCCCGTTTCTCCAGTCACGATGACGACGAAAGACGACGGTGTCTGGTGTTCCGAGGTGCGGTGCAGTGAAAGCAGAACTCAGCCACAGGCTCTAATGCTTTGTTATGGTGCGGATGTGCCCCCAGGCTAGGTTTGTCTTAATTCTGGCACAGCTGTCTCAGTGAATTTTTCTAGTGCAGATCAGCAAGTGGTAGCAAAAAATAAGAATTCCACATTTTGGCATCCGAAATCATTGCAGTGTGCTTTTCTTGTCTTGCTGCACTGATTTTCGTTTGTTTTGCATCAATTGAATACCCCTTAAGGGCTATGTGTTGTTTTTAACCTTTTAACAGCAAAGTTACGAAGGAAAAGAGAACAAATTATCATCTTTGGAAACTTAACAAACATTAGCATTCGTTTCAGTTTGTGCATCTAGTCTGAATTGGGTGCACGGCCAATTGGAAGGTCTCTAACCGACCCAAATTATCTGAGAAAGTGAAAAACTTATCTAACTCATGTCTTCCTTTCGTCGCCCCAACAAATTTCAGGAAATGAGTGACGCGTAATTCTTCGATACTGGATGCCTAAAAAATTCTTACTTTCACCCTGTTCTTTTTTCCGCAGCTTCCTTACAGTTGTGACACACAGTATGACCGGTAAGCGATTGCTGTTGAGAACACCCTGACACTAAACTTCGTATGGAAGTTTCCTTTAGTGTTTAGTGCACTGAAGGGAAACGTGCGCCTTCGCGGCACTGTGCAGTAAACTGTTAGGCGAAATTCTCTCGTTCAGGAGAAGATTTGTCATCGTGCGCTAGCGTTGATATTCATTAATATCACTTAAACGTGCTCACAGAAACAGTCAGAATCTCTGATAGTATTGGCACAGTATTTGCGAGGCCACAACGAATAGTCGGGAGAAAAAACTATCTGAACTGCGTGATCCGCAAACGATGCCGATAGCTGGATTATTGTTAGCGGGTTGGTGACTTGGTGACTTCTCTTGTGGAGGCGAAAGTCTAAATCCTCTTCTTTCACCTCCACGACTGAGGATTTCAGCCGTCGGCTGTTGATAGAGCTATCGGCTTCATTTGTGAATCGAGTGGTCCAGAGGCCTTTGTCCGCGTTCGAACCATGACGAAATTCATTGCTCATATATGAGCTAAATTCGTAGCCTTCTCATTGATTCATATCTGAAAGCCCCTCTGCTTTGCACGCAGGCTTCCTTCAGTATTTTAAATACATTTTCAAAAGGAACGCAAAACCACAGACCAGGCAACTTATTTAGTGATGCACAGTTTTCGTTTCGCCTCCTGCCGGGACACGAAAATATCGAACTAGTGAAATACACCCAACTGCTTAAATGTGGAGCCAAATTTCTGGGGCTACACTCAACGCTCTTGCGCAGCCGGGGTAGAAGCGGCAGAAACGTTGGGTTAAATTAAAGTGTGCTTAGCCAAAAAGGCTGGGACGATATTGTTCTCTAGGATGCCTCCGGAGTTCTTTTCTGTTTGTTTCGTTTACTCTAGAGGCTGACATATGCTAGCCTACTGCCATAACAGCATTTGCGAGGAGGTAACTCTTTGTTACTTGTGGCATCCACAGCATTGTTTTCGATGAAATAGCATCAGACATTCAGCTACCACTCAGGAACTCAGGACTGCAGCTCATCTGACAAGTCTGGCTGCAAGTTGCGTTCATTTGCCTTTTTTTTTCGTTTCGCCAC